>VXAV01005114.1:73158-89755 GCA_013399715.1 Alectura lathami | reverse complement strand
CATCAATGGAGTGTGAAAGAAATGTAAGGATTACTGCCCCAGCCTTCAGGTGCCAGGCACAATTATCTAGAGACTGCAGAGTTCAGTTTTTATTTTGCTCTGCTCATATAGCTGAGAGTTCCCATTCCTCCTCCCATTCCCTCCCAGCACAAAGGTGCTTATAGGGGTAGGAGCAGGAGGGGAGCAAAAATAAAATAAAATAATACAAAAAAAAATCAGCTTTGAAAAGAAAGCAGATGTTTCTGGGAACCTGAACAAAGTGCTTTAGCTACGGGTTTTGCCTGTGACTTCCAGAAAAGCAAATACTGGAGCCACTGTTTATTGGCTGTTTCCTTGCTCACACTGCAATATGGCTTCGAAATGGAACAAGGCACTGAGCCAAAAATCAACAGAACTGGCTTGATAAAGGGGGGATTTCTTTTCAGGGGAGGGAGTGGATTGTTGCTTTCAGATAATGANAATAAAGATATATGTCATCACTTTTTTATTAGCATCTAATCAGGAGCGTGTGGAAAGAAACCAGTGCCCACCAATGGTAAATGCCACAAGTTTGGTGTTTATCAAAAGAAGGAAAAGGTATTTGGATTCTAAAGCTGTGAACATCTTGCCAAAAGTATTGTTGTTCTTTTTCTCTAGCTTTCATCATCAGTTTTCCTTTCACTTTTTCAGTTTTTCAAACAAAGAAACAATCTGTGACATCTTTGGGGTGTGAGGGTATTACCTGCTTGAAATTTCCACTGGGAGATTTCCATTTCTGCTCTAAAATCAGGAAATCTTGGGGATTAACAAATAACATACCAGAGCCTTCATCTCAGCTTCAGTTCTGGCTTGAACTAGCTCATACCAGTTAATGTTTGGGTCCACAAAACCTGCAATGTTTTAGCCTTGATAAAAATCCATCAGAACAACTGCTGTGGAGAGCAAGGTTATAGACCAAATGATACCCTTAAAGCTTCACCAGCTGTATCATTCTGTGCTCGTATGACCGCAAAACCAAGCCACGCCAATGGTTTTAGAATGGGCTGTAGCGTTATTCCATGTCTAAAGAGAATAGTGTTGTTCTGATGCTCAGATCATTTTAAAAGTTTCCTTCAGACTTTGAAATGGCAGCGCTTTATTAATCGTTGACAAGGGTGGCAAAGACTGGAGAAAAATGGGAGAGAGAAAGAGAGAGCATTCTTCTCTGTGACCCCAGCCAAGAAAAATATACATAATGAAGTTATGTACCATGACTAGCAAAGACCTATTTCAGCACAGAAAAGTATAGCAAAGTATGGATAAGCAACCCATTCCTCTTACCTGGGCATTTGAAAGCTGTCACAGCAAACCTGGAGGTCTGTCTCCTACATGGTGACTTGCCCTTGTGTGACATCTCTTTAGGGAGACTTCTTGTTGAATCCAAAATATTTTTCTTTCCAGAAAATTAACAGGCTTCTGTTTGTAATTGATAACCAGGAATATATATCCGGAGGAGGCTGTGTCCACAGTTCACTGAAGACAGAGATAGCAGGAGGAGACAAAGGAAGCTGGTGGAGAGTTGAATTTTTTTTCATGGCATCTGCAGTTTCCATTTGACATAGAAGTTAAAACAGTTGTGAAAGAGGTGTCCCCCTTGGGATGTGAATGCACATAAGCACACACACATGTACTTTCTTGGATACTTGGTGAATGATGTGTAATGGTTGTTTTTCCTCTTAACACCTCTTTATTTACTTGCTGAATTTCTGAAAAATAAAATCATCTTCAAGATCTCAAGAAGATTTGGAATAAATAACCATAAGGAAATAAGCTTTTAATGTTTTTGTTGTTTGCTGCCTGTTTCCCTATATATTCTCACAGTATTTTAGTGCATTTCAGTGAAATTAGAGAGATGGATGTCTCAGAGGTCTCTCAAATTTATGTTGCTGCTATGAAAAGAAAAAAATGTTGTCATATAGTTCTGTACTTATCTATCTTTTTTTAGCACTATTTATAATTTTCTTCATTTTTCCCCTGACTGGTCAGTTAGCATATACTCAGAGCCATCCATAACGTGTTCTTTTTCCCCACTGGGAAAGGAAGATGAAGGTACATGGAGAAGAGTTGTTTGACACAGGAATGACCTTGAAGGTGTGGTGAACTTCAGGGATGAAACGATGTGAAGGTACACTGGAGACTGGGTAACAGGAGGTGGAAAGGGGACAAGTGGGATTGTTGGCAGCAAGATTTCATGGTGGAGGACACACACCTGGAAGAAATCATATGTCGTTTATTTCAGTCTGGCACCCACCAGGCTATTTGTCTCACTTCTCAGGGAACTCCCATCCTGAAACCTCCAGGCATTTTGGCAGTTGCTGCTATTGGTATTATGACAGTGTTTGAAGTCTCTAGGCAAGAGCTATATTTTGCTGGTTGCTGTATATGCTAAAAGTCTGAAGGCAACAAAGTATTTGGGTCAAAACAGAGATGAGACATACAGACCAGAGCACAGAGTCTGAAAGTCTCACAGAGACTTTGCTGCAGTCTCACAGAGCATGGGACTGATAGCTGCACAAGGAGTGCCAAATCTGTTTTTGTCTCATTTGGGCCGTGTTAAGTATTTGATAGTGGTCAAATCACATGGAACTGGTTGGTGTTTACTGGAGAGAGGTGGCTGAATGACTTAGCTGTTGAATTTGCCTCAACTTTGTTTGGGCTCTACTTCCTGTGCATTTTCAAAGGTATTAGTTTTACTTACTGAGAAACATTTTATAGGTCAATGAAATTTTACACAAATATTGCAGAATAGCCACTGAGAGAAAATTTGTTATGATTATTCATGTTTACATTTGGTGGCTAATCCTATGGGCCACACACAAGCACCACCACAAAACCTGTGTGCTGAATTATAACAGCATGGAGCTCTGACCTCTAGTACTGCTAGTGAGCAGGTTTTATGAAGAAAAAAATATCCACTAACGAGGTGCACAGAATTAAATGAGATGCACAATTAAATCCATTAAAAGCTTTTCGTGAGTCCACTTAGGCTACATCTATATCAGAACAACAAAGAACGTTTGGAAATGTTTTCAGGCACTGGAGTGTGATCGGACTGTTACATTGTCGCTGTCATCATTTTGTCCATGCTGACTAATATTCTCCAAAATTTATTTCCAAGTGTCATTCAGAGACTGGTCCAGAAGCCTTTAGCAGGAGGCAGTGTTCAAGAAGCCAGCCTGTTTTGGGGGTTTGAGAGAGCCTGCAAGGCAGTTGTTCTGTGCCAGCTGATTTTAATGCCAGAGAACATTCCTGGGCACATGTACGAACTTTATTTGTATCAGTATAGCTGTGTTTGGGGTGTGTCTGGCTCAGATACTTAGATTTAATCAAGTTGTTGGGTTTGGGGATGGAGTGGAATTTTTCCCATGGTCACATTTGCTTTTGTGTTCATCTACAGCAGGGGACAAGGTCTATTTTCAAGTATCATATGGCAAATTTTAGAGTAGGACATTCACAATGGTTTCTGTTAACTGTTGTGGCAGCTTCCCATCTTTTCATGCAGTTTCCACTTTGCTATGCTTTGAGAGAATCCTCCAGACTCTTCTGTGTGGGAACATATGTAGTAGAAGATTTGTAGTCCCCCTAAGTAAAAAAGTTATTGAAGAGCTGCTGCAATCATGGAGACAGGACTTAATACCACAAAAACCATCTGAGGCCTCTGTTCCCAACTTCAGGGGGGAAAAAAACCATGATCTGTTTTTCCTCATGTCACAGAATTTCAGAAAAGGCATAATGCAATTAACAAGACAACTTGAAATACCCACCAAATCTTTTTGCTACTAAGACAAAAGCTTAAGGAAAACAAAGGTTCTGAGTAACTCCATGCTTTCGAACCAGAGCAGGTTTATGCCAGTGCACAGCAGATACGGTAGTTTCCAAAACGCAGAACTTTGGGAAAAGTTATCTGAACACCTACATTTTGCAGCTCCAAGTAATTAATTGGCATGGTTAGTATTTTTAAGGCAGGGAAATACAAGGAGTAGGGAAAAGAAGCTCAGATTTTCTGGTGATTTGGGATTTTCAGTGGTTACCCAACATCTAAGGATTGTATTTAAACCTCTAACCACCATGGCTGATGATTTGCCTTTTGAATATTTGCCATCAGGGAAAACAATGGCAGATGTCTTCTGTTGGACATCTAAAGCTTTAACCACTAGACCTGCCTTCACCTCTACATTTAGCTTGAAGCAGAAGAGTTGTGATTGAGGTTCGAAAGACCCTCTGACTGTTTTGCAGCAGTTTTTGCAGTATCGACGTGTGTTTTCTCTCTGTGTTCTCAACTTACACTTCATGTTGGTGGTCCCCCTTCCAACAGAATCTCTTCTCACTAGCTCTGTGCCGATTAAAAACTCAACAAGCCAAAGAAAGATTTTTTTTTGTGGAGAGACTATTCCAGCAGCTAGCTTTCTCCCTCTATGTTCCAGCTGCCCCATAACCAAGGTATGTCTGAGCAGACTGAGTTCCGAAGAGGATGCAAGAGAATGTTGCGCTCAAAGGAATTAAACTTTTTTTTTTTTTTTTCCTGTTGCTCTAATCTGCCCAATCAGCAGAGGAAAAGGTCCAAAACTTCAGAGAAAAGTGCAAGGGGAGGCTTAAAGTCTCATTCCCAAAGAAGCCGATTTATCTTTCAGAGTTCGGGATATTTTTTCATCTTCTCCTCCTGCTATGCCTAAATTTGGCCTTCTAATAACATTTTTATAATATACCATTACACAAAGAACCCAGCAAAAGCCCATTCAGCTCAAGCCCAGCTGCTTGTAAAGGCTGGATGAATGAGCTGTTTTTTCTTCTCGCTCTGCTCAGTGTGTTTCTCAACACCTCTGATTTTTTTTTTTTTTTTTTTTAAGAGGAACTGGGACAGGATTTTCCTGTTCATTTTACAGGTCAGTTACCTCTCATCAGCTCTGCTCCAGAACTGTGAGGAAACATCTCTTGAGCTCAGTATCTGGTGATCCAGCAAGCCCTTTATGGAATACTGCAGTTTCTTGCAGAAGAATACACCTACAGGATGTCATTTTCATTAGACTTGTTTGTAGGCTAGTGGAGGAAACGTGGGCGTCTTTGTCACACACAGACATTATGCAAAGAGGAATCAGCTGGGATGCTATAGCATGCTTTCCAAAGTACATGTCTTCTGTAGTCCTTTAACATATCCACCAGCTCCAGGAGGATGTATTTGCTACTGTAGGAGGTCAAATACAGACCTATTTCTGTGTTTTAGGCAAGTGAGACATTCCGATAGTGTGGGAAAGTCAGCCCAGGGTGCATAAAGAGAATTTGTTCAACCACAGGATCCACTGCACATTTGGTTATACAATTCAATCTAGCACAAAATATGTTTCCAAGGGGCAAGGAGAGAGCTGCACCTCTGCAGGAGCTGCACATCAACATTCTTCCATGTGGAAAGGAAAATGTGATAACTGGCATGGTGATAATGAACAGAGAGGGACTGGCCACTCTTTCATTGTTTCAATCAATGTCTTCTGCTTGTGGTACAACACCAAGAGGCAAACTGAAACAACCAAAACAGAGTACTTTTGTGCACAATGCGGGAGCTATGTAACCTACGGCCACAGCATGCTCTGGATGAAAAAATTTACACAGCTTCAGGGAGAGTGAATGAATTCATGGAGGAAAAATCTATCTTTGTTTAAGATTCTACCTCTAGTTCAGGTGGACAGTGAAGAAAACATAGCTGGAACTAGGGTACTTGTCCTCTGCTTAAACTGTTCTTAGGCACTGCTGTGAGTTCCTGGCAAAGAGGAACACCAGGTGAGATGGATTTCCTTATTTTCTTAAAGTTGTGTCCAAAAGAAAAATTACATTTTGAAAAGTCAAAATGTTTCACTTCCACTTGCCAACTTAAATCTGTTTTGCTTTACAACTGAGTCAACTTTAGTCTTCAGAAAACATTAAAAAAAGGTTTTATTTCACAGTGAATTAAACATTCTGTGCTTTATTCAAGTGGATTTTTTTTTTTTTTCATGTTTCCTCTTTTGGAAAGCAAAACTGACATTTTTGTTTGGGGTGAGATGAAACTTCTCTTTTTCTTTCTTGCCCCCCCAATTTAATTATATTCATGCAGCTGTCCCTGAGAAAAGAGCTGCCTTTTTCTCCCATGCTATCAAATTTGCTATTAAAACAAAACAAAGAAATAACAGCAATGACCTAGAGAAATACTCATGGAATATTGGAAACCAAAAGGAAAACCTCGCCAACTGCAGTTAGTGTTCAACGTTGAGAGGAATAAGGGGGTGAATATCGTTATATAGTTTGCTAAGTCACTTGTAAAGCACTTTGGGTTCCTCCAGGATGAAAGACATTATGTGGACAGGAGTTGTTGTTATTAGGACTTGTGAAATGTGAAGACATTATTAAAGGTTGTGGTCAAATTTCCCAAGGCAAAAAGAAATTCCACCATCAATTTTCCTCACTCCAATCGGATGTTTACAAGGTGCTTGTAATTGGCCGATTCCCTTCTCAATGTTAAAGCCCATTTCAGTGGTCATGTTCCTTTTCATTGGCAGCGTGTTATTTAATTTATTGGAAAAAAGTTTTACTGGGCAGTTCCTGGTGCTGCTGGATGTCAGACACCCTGTCTTCATCACCATTCTCTATTGACATTTCTTCTCTCACCCTTAAGGGGTAAAGCTGGACACTTCTTCATGGCTGAGGTTTTGACATATGGGAACATTTTTATCTGAGGTGAGAATGACCCAAAAGCAGACCTTTCCCATTGTCTTTCCCAAGTAGTAATCCATGACATGGGCAAAGCCAGTGGCACCAGCATGTTCTGCTCAGGCTGCCAGTACAACCTATAGATTTAATCAGATGAAATAAATTCATCTGCTCTCCCTCTTTCTGCATACCACTTCTGCCAAAAAGGTAAATGCTAGTGTTCATGATTTGGTGCATGGGAACGTTTCTTCTACCCATCAAGAATTCCCGTTACACCAGACCTCTTCCTGCCCTGTCTCTGTCCCAGGTTTAAAGACTGACAGTGAGGCTGACACTCTGACAGCCCTACTTTGAAAATTACCTCCAGCACAGAACATAAAGGGCCTGGATTCAGTCCATGTTTACCTGTAGAGTCACACATTTAATAGTAAATACCACAGAGATAATGTGCTGCTAAGTTTTACAAGCAAATTCACCCAGCAGCTAGCTTGTGGTTTCTGGCATTTGCCCAACGCTGCTCTCCCAGAGGGTCACAAAGCATGAAGGGAACGGGACGAGTCAGCATCAACTCTGCATGACACTGAGAGGGGAAGCGGATAGGTACAGCTCTCAGGTGTGACAAGGGGGGACTGCTTCGCTATGTCAGTTCAAGGAGACTGTGAGGAGAAAGGGGGCTGGGCTGAGCTTTCATGTCGCTTGGATCTCCAGGTACTGGAACAGTGAACAGGGGGGCTCTCCTGAAACCCTTACCAACCCCCCGGTAACTCACCGGGCGCAGCCAGGAGTTGCTGTGTGTTGCCATAATGAAATCATTCTGTCTGACTTTGCTCCGTCAGTTTTTATAGGCTTAGAAAGATGAGCACAGTGGAAGATTCTCCTGGCTCTTTAAAGTGCAAATCACTCGAAATGAGGCAGCGGCCCAGGAGACAACACTGGCCATTGCACATTTTCCAGTCTGCTGGCAATGACTTCGGTGTGTCCCCTCACAGATGTGCAGCATGTGCATTTCTTTGAGTTAGGCCACAGGTTTCTAAAGGAATTGTGCAAAAGGCCCAGCACGCTGAGGAACACATGAGGATCCTTGTTTTATCTGTCTCAGCAGAGGGAGGAGCACATCTGTTGCTGCCACCTGCCCCCAGGTGTGACATTTTGCGGAACCTGGGGCCTAAAGACTTGAAGGCACCTAAAAGCCTAAAGGCCCCTTGAGGAAGGCTGCTGAAGCAGGGCCACAACAAACGTCACCGTGGCCTTCTGTCCCTCTTCAGAAGCAGCAGCTGCCCATCCGAGGAAGCAGCGAGGCCCCCCTTGCCTGGCATCCCATCCCTTTGTTTCAAAGTTGAAATGATCCAGCATGGAGATGGGCACCTGGATTAACTCCAGAGTAGAAAGGTGGGTGAGGAAGCGGGAGGGGGCTTTGGGAGAGGCTGGTGCTGCAAATTGATTTAAACTGCTGTTTTAGGTTCTTTGAGGTGGGGGTTCAATAAGCTTCTACAGTGCTCTTGCTGTCTTTGAATGCAAACACTTTAGGCTATTTTAAGCCTCCGCAAAAGGAATAACAGAGCAGCATGTAAAATTTTCTCAGCTGATGCTCAGGGGAGAGCAAGTAAGGAAGAAAAAAACCTTTGAAAATTCCTACATTTTCCACTTTGATCCACCTCCGGGGTTGAATTGCAATACCCACTGTGCTCCTTGCATAGCTGTGGAAAGACCCCTGAGGTATTTCATGGAGAAATGCCAAGGCTGGCTACAAAGAAGGGTGCTCAGCACAAAAATCACTCCTCACAGAAGGGCACAGGTGGTCACTAATACCTTTGCATTTGCACAGTTCAATCAAGAATTAACAGGGGATAAAACCCAATCAGTCCCTGGCCCGCAATTAAGTCTNTTTTTTTTTTTTTTTTTTTTTTTTTTTTTTCTCAGTCTCTACATCCCTTTAGGTTCTCAGAGTCTTCAAGTAACTTGCCTCTGCTTTGGTTTGTCTTTTTTAGAGGACTTCAGCTGCATGGTTGTCCTCCAAAGCCAGGAAGTGGGCCTGTAAGGAATCTTTATTAGCAAGCAGAGGACTCCAGAGAATCCAGGCCAGAAGGATTCCTGTCAACGCTAGAGAGGTGGAGAGATACTGCAGGTATTGCTGTGCGTGGTATGCTCAGTATACCCTGGAAACAAGGGAAGCTGCGTTTTCATCCATGTGAGAATGCACTTCTATTCAGACCACTTCACATACTCTCAGCAGTAAGAAATTTAATGTAGAGAAAAGGGATCATAATATCATTTAAAAATAAATAAACAGAAAAGGCCATGAAAAGGAGACCCAGCTTCTGAAGAAGAACTGCAGATTCATTCCTGTTCCACATGTTGAGAAGGCACTTGCTACTCGTGACATTGGTGCTCAGAATCTGACACAGACCTCCCAGTCCCATTTGCATTTAGAATGATAAATCCAGGCTTGCAGTAAGTTTATTTTAAACACCTATTTCCAAGGTATTTCTAGAAGCCAGGATATGCAAGTTTTGACACTACTCTGTCCTTGAATTCAGTGGCATAGAAAAGGAAGAAATATTACTTTTAGATCTTTTAGAGTCATTTACATTTTGCATGGACTGACTACAGAATGGAGTACATAATAGTACATAAAAAGTACATTAAAAAGGACACGTATTTTTTATGTACCCTAAAGTACCAAACAAAACAAAACAAAACAAAACAAAACAACAACAACAAAAAAAAAAACAGAACAATAAACAATCTCCAATTCAGAAAATTACTTAATTGCCTGTGCAATTAGATCTCATTGATTAGTCCTGTATAAAAGTTAGGTGAGTGCTTAAATATGGGATTAATACCTCTGCAGTAATATCTATGTGGCATAATTTAATGGCATTTCATGGAATTAGGGCTCAGACTCCCTGTAATTCCTGGTTCAACAAGGATAGAGTTTCTCAGTCTCTTTAGGTCACAACCCCTTTCTAGAAGTCAATCATTTTTGTGACTCTCCATAAAAGTAAGAGTGAAAAATCTGCTGGTGATAACACAGAGAAGTCTCTCCAACATATTTGTGCTCAGGTTTTCTGAAATCTTGGGAGTGAATATTTGACCTTGGAGATGAAGGTGGTACAGGGAGGAGAGCAGCAAGATTTCTTGGCTTTGGATTGTAATAACATTTCAAAGCCTCACAAACCCCCCTGATTGCCTTTCTGACCCCTCACTCCCTTCTCCCCTATCTACCCTGGTTTTGCAATGCACAAGTTGAGAAATATTTGTTACAAAGACGGTTAACTTCAGTGTAGTGGTTTCCAGCGGTAGGGAATCCATCACTTTGTAGCCATGAAATGCTTGAGCCTCCCTGACAGACAAACAGAAAACAAAATAATTTCTAGCTTAAATTGACCAAAATGGTGGAGAGGAGGAGAAGGTGGAGGAAAAGTGCTAAGCGTACAGGATGTGCCAGTGGTTCTGTAACTGAAGTAAGGAGTTTTCTGATGCTGTCTTTATGCCCCATGTTCTCCCGTGCATCCTATGGAATCAAATCACAGCTTAGGGAAAGATTCCTGCATTCCTTTCACTTGAAGCAGGTTTTCTAGATTTCAGATCATTCTTGGAGAATGTTGTTTCACTGTCATTATCAAAAGCCGGGCTCCAGATCTGTTAAAAGTCTTTTTAAAGCAATATGTGAAACTAATTTGGGTTTCCTAATCCTAGCTGGCATTTCATAGTATAGTGTTGTGCTTTTGTAATGTGAATGATACATGTTTATGCTGGCCAGCTACACAAGTCACTCTGTTAGGCTCTCTATAAATGGCAATATAACTGGGAGAGCATGTTTACAAACTCTATTCACACCTCTCTGACTGGTTCCAGGTCTGTCTCACTCTGAGGGTTTCCATTTTGCTGGAACAGCCCAGCAAGAACATTTGTTCACTTCAGAGCCAGGAATTTTAGCTCAGCTGTTGAATAAATGGATTGCCTGAAAGTGAGGGCTTTTCTCTGGTCTCACTACCCTGAAGCTCAAGCCTCCTTCCGTCCTTAAGAATGTAGCTGAGTAGAAAAGGGCTAACAGCTCCATTTTTGACTGTTTCCACAGGAAATCTTTCAGCAAAACTGGACCCAAGCATGGGCCCAGTTCCACACTCCATCCTAAAAGCAAGGCCATCTTTTCTTCCCTGACCTTTATCAACAGGAGCGGTACTCCCACGGTGCTTCTGTATGCAGGTTATTCAGCCTCCCAGCTTGCAGTTTTCCATTTTGTTTCCACACAAAGGTAACTCACAAAGATACTTCCTTCTTTAGCTCTGATTTGCAATTAGCTGGTGCTATTCAGACAGCCTTTATGTGGCACTGGGGTTTTTCCTTGATACGGTTTCCACGTCTACATTCTGCAGGTCGCCGAAGGTTTTATGAGCTCATACCTGCACTGCATTTCTCAGCTGTGACTCACTAGCAATTGGCCAGTCTATACGCTCCCAGAACACCATTTTACATTTGGAAACCTCTTTGGCTGTAAATATGTCTGAGGGTTAGTGTGGATCTGTCAGTCAGTGACCCTGCAGGACAGATGTTTACAATTACTTTCTCAGCAAATATAGGCCAAGAGTGCAGTAAAGAATATGAATCATTTCTGTGCCCAGTTTATCATTTGGGGTCACAGAATCAGCAGCCTTAGTCTTGGAAACTATTGGTTAACGCTAACTTGGCAATTTAAATGTTCATAAAAGCACATAAGACTTGAAGAAAATTCCTCTTTTCTAGGTTGTTTGCAGGCAAGCAAGAAAATATTTGCCACTTCACCTGTGCAATAGATCTGTAGCCACTGTCCCACCCCTGGATTTTTATTAGCATACATCAAACCAGTCTGTGAAAGCCTGCAGGGCAATGGAATACATTTGATCAGGATATGGTAAAAGTATGGTGAAAACCTCCAAAACAATTTGTCCATAGTTGTGTGAGATGTAACGATCCTGTGAATCTTGAATGTCTCTTCCTTTCATCTGTAAAAATCTTCCTAATACAGTAAGGTCACCACACATTTCACCTGACTATGCTCAGTTTGAAATTTCAGGTGACTATTATCAGATTTAGTTCTGTGGTACTTTGAATATTGGTGGAAAGGATATCTTAAACAGTTTTTTAAATGCTTTTCCTCTTTTACTTGAAATTGGAGTTATTACTTAGGGTACTAATACAGTTATGCATATTATTATTAATATTTATTATTATTTGCTTTATCTCACAATGCATATTTAATAACAGTTTCTCTTCAAGATCCAATACACCGAGTTCCTTAATATATGAATGCAGGATTTGTAAATTAAGTTCATACTCTGTGGTAAGATTTATCTGTTTTGCTTCTGTTTGGGGTAGAGCTTGGTTAGTTTATTTTGGATGTTCTTCATTACTTTCAGTGATGAGGGCACATGTGTAAAAGATCATATTTAAATGTGGTTCTAAGTTTTATTTCTAAAACTATTTAAAATATGGGAAAACTGAAGCAGAGAGCAATTCACTTGTCTATCTCACCTGTGTAATTATTAATGAGGGTGGGAAATATGTGGGAAACAAAACCAGGGCTCCTGAAATGAAAGTATTTTATATACTAGTGGAAAAAGGATGCTATAAAACCCACGGCTTACAATTCCTGGCTTGGGAGGCAACTAGATAAAATACTCAGGTTTTCCCTTAATTTTGGCACTCTTAGGATTTGCGGAGCTACAGGAAAAGACTGTTGCAATGTTTACTGCTTCTTCCCTGTTTATTTCTGTCTGCTGCTCTTTACCCTAGACTCCCCTGTTCATAAACTCTCATCTGTGTTTGCCCAGATTAAAGAGATTTTGACCAAAGACTTTGGCATGCCGGGACCTACAACAGTGTGAACAGTTTTCAAGATGTGATCATCATTTCTTTCCCATCTACACTGCACCTTTATAATGAGCTGTCCTCTGAAGTGTTTTTCTCAGTTCTTGAATGTTTTCCAGCCTGTTTCTTATGGGTGTTAGATATGATCAGTGTTGGTGGCTCTACACAAAGAGATGTAGAGTGCTGGTGAAAAGCCCACAGGCTTTCGACATGCTTTTTCTTGACTGGGCTCTTCAAGAGGAGGGTCAGAAGTTTAACTTCAGCTTGGCTCTACAGAAGGCAAAGAAGGACTTTAGCATCAGTTGGTTTCCAAATTGAACAAGAGTTGCTTACCACACAGTGTGTTGTTCTTGGAGAAACTCAAAGAATTTTAGTATGCATTTCAGCAAGCAGCTTCTGTCTAACCTCCAAGACCTTCCCCACGAAATTTGACTCCCCTCAAACTTGCTTGCCTTTGAAACTAAAGTTGTTGCCATCTAACTGTTGACCAGTATCATCGATAATATTTTTCGTGTGGGGGAGACTGTCTCAATACAAAGTCAATGGTGTTTTCCCCTGAAAATAGCGTACAACAACAGGAACTCAAATTTTGTTTGGTGCAACAGTGGTCAAGTTCTTCCAGGGCCCAGATCCAAGTCTTTGTTACACTATGCTTATATGTTAGAGTGGCAAAAGTATCAGCATGGAAATAGCTGTAAGAGCACAGCAAGTTCTTGTGGGGTGGCTGTGCAACACAGGGATCATGTCCCACATAGTTTGGAGTCATGGAATCAAATTTTTTTAGGGTTCTTGTGTTTCAAATAAGACAGAGTCACAAGGCCTCAGGACCAGCCAAAGAATAATTAGTGATTTTTCAGATTACAGAGAGTAGATTCACCAGTCTGTTCATTTAAGAGGGCTTCTGGGGTCAATCAAAGTTCAGTTAGAGCAAACTCAACCGTGTCCGATTTTATGCATGTCCCTAATGTGCTCTTAAGGAAAGCAAATATCGCAGCCATTTTCCACCTCAGCCTTATTGTCTTAATTATTTATCCCTCTCAGGAGCTGTTGCTGGTGCAGAAGCTGGAAATCTTGTGCAGGTGCAGACTTACCTATTAAAAAACAGGGTTCATTACTCCTGTGGCCCACATGTTGGCTAACCAGATGTTTCTCCATCCCTCTATTACTCCACAGTGTTCCCTTGTGGTTTTATGAAGGTAAATGAACTTTCAGGACAGCAACTTAGCCATGCTCCAGAAATCTGTCCTGGATGGAGACATTTCTAACACAGCATACTGCAGATACGTGAACAGTCATGCAAGTCCTTCAGGGAAAAAAAGAGCAAAGATGCTGCCTGCTTTTATAGCTTCATTTTAGCTTACTGCCAATGGGAGCAGAGGCTGGGACATCTCTCTGGGAAAATCAGATGAAAGGTGTTTAGGCTCCCTGCACATCAGTGGGGAGACAAAGACTCATTCACATGACTTATTCCTCTCTTTCAGATGCTTGGTAGGGTTGGGATGAACACAGTCCTTCAACATTAGGGACAGAAACTGTCACTCTGTGCACTATGCATAGAAAAACTTGTGGTGTTCTGGAGTCCAAGTCACAGGTAAGGGAAGGCTGCAATGTAAGCTATAACAATAACTGGTTGTAATTTGCAGTCTCAGCAAGGAATCTGCAGGCTGTCCAAGTGAGAAGACTCAATGATACTCTGCCTAAAGCAGAAACAACCAGCCAGGCTGGGGCAGTCGTGATGGGCTAAAGCCATGAGAGCTTTACTCTGAGGAGGAAATGGCTCTCTCAGTGCTCAGCCCAGCTCTAAATCTCTTTTAAAAATCCAGCATGGATCTGGCAGAAGGAGAAAAAATGTTTTAATTCTTAAAGATCCTGTGCAAACAATAAACACAGTTCTACAGTCAACGGGCAGTTTAAACTGGCTATTGAACAAAATGCATTGGGAATAGAAATTTATTGCAGAAAACAAGACACAGAATAAGCCCTACTCTGGTGCTGGAGCTCTAACTAACTGGTTCTATGGTGGAAAGGGAGGAGGAAAGAAAATTACACTGTCTTTATAAATAGGCATCAGCAAAGCTGTTCCTGGCATGCTTTCCTGCCCCAGTCCATACCACCCAGTGGGGTAAATATCTCATACCGATAATACCACTGATTAAATGGCTGTGGGATGAGGAATTTAATAAATTCAACACAGCATGTGGATGATAATCAGGCCAGGAGTTTTATGCTCTTTAGTTTGTGACATATACCACTGGGATACATGATAATCAAGGGAATATTCCCTCCTGTCCCCAGATATTTAGAGACTTTAGGGAATGCTGAGCCTTCTCCTTTAAGGGGTATAAATAAAACAAACAGGCTGAAATAAAATGGGATACATAATTTGAATACCAGTCAAATCTACACTGTAGGGGCATCTATAAGTCTCTATAGACTTATGCTTACTGCGTTTTAGATAACTACATTAACAACTTTACTTGTCCTGCACCTAAGATGTGAGATATGCCTATGTGCATGTTTGATGGTTCATTTTGACTCCTCATTATAATGATAAAAGCTTTTTTAGATCATGTATGCACTTTGTGCCTGAGGACACTAACAAGATGGCTCCCTGCTTTACTGCACTGCTATTAATCTGTTACAAGGATTTCTCATATGAGACATTCAACTGTGAACTGAACTCTGTCCAGTAAGAACGTATGTCTTTGAACTTCAAACTTGTTGAACGTGTCAGCTGATGTGAAATCCAGCTTTGTACATCCCATGTTTCTGATCAGAAAACATAAAAGCATTGACAAGATCCATTCATTTCCCTACTTATCTGCCTGTGAACCTGGGAAACACCTAACAAATTTCTCTGGTTGACTCTGAATGCTGGCATATACTCTGTAGGTCTGGGAAGGTATTCAGCATGGGCAGCACTCCAGTCCAGGATGGTTGAAATGGCGTTATTGATGGGGTACTGTCCATCTCCTCCTACACGAGCTGGAGCGCATGCTGCTTTTGGTGGGATGATGGGATTACATCATCTCTGCACAACCGCCAGGGAATTCGGCTTCTCAGGATGCTATGAGGCAGATAGGACTTGCTGAGATTCTTGGTGTCTGCTTCCGCTGGTCATTGTACTCTGAAGGAGCGTCATGGTGTAGATATTGCCTTGGAAGGCAAAGATGTAAAAGAATTCATTGTTTTTCTGTTCTTTTTTTAAGCTTTATTGCTTCTGTGATTTGGAAATAGCAGAAAGTTCGGTCAGTGTTGTTAGGTGTGTCTCAAAGCAATTTTATCTATCACTAACCAGAGCTTTGGAGTTTTAAGTCAGCAAGCTTTCAATATAAACTTAGTATATTTAAAGGTGTCAATTTTCAGAATTCAAATGGAACAAGGGATTTGTTATTAATTTCTTAAAATTAAAAACAAATGCAAACCAAAACAAAAAGCAAAAATGTAGTCTTCTTTTGCATAGTTAACTGCTTGGCGATTTATATATTCCCAGGACTCCCTGTCCCCTTTCAGTGGCTCACCCCTCAGCTGCCCCAGGCTGTAGGAATGGCTGCCACTTCATTTAACCTCCAGAGAAGGAGCTGACATACACTGTGCCAGTGCGTTTCACAACTCGAAAAACAGGAGATCAGGTATCCTGCTTCTGTCCCTGGCTCTGGGAGAAGAATGTGGCTTAGGGCTCTGATAGGGGGTAACCAAAGCTCATTCAGCCTCAAAAGCATTGCAGCTGAGTAGTGAAGATATAGGTTCACTCTGCTGTAGTCCTGCTTTCTGGCCCAGGTGACCCCTGGTAACCTGTGTGTTAGCATTGCTGTGAAATATGGCAGCAGCTTGAACTCAGCTGTCTTCCACAATTGGGATTTACGGCCTTGGTCAGTAGTACAGACAAAGAAATGTGTAATATCAGTCACAGCAAGTTATGAGTGCATGAACCAGAGTTAGCTCAGGCAACTGGCTCTGAGGTTACAGGAGAACTGGTATGGGAACAACGTCAATCTGTTCTTCACACTTGTCCCTGAAGCAATCTTATGTCATAACTGTGATCACTTCT
>VXAV01005114.1:47881-72930 GCA_013399715.1 Alectura lathami | reverse complement strand
GAAAAACTTATTTTTGGATTTTTTTTTTTTTTCTATCAGTTCCTTTTTCATCAAAGGGATTCTGCTTAAAGCTTCCTTTCAGGGTGGTGCTTGCCATTATATGGAAATCATTATATCACAGAAGTTTCTGTACAAGTGAGAATTTCTGATTCAGCCTCTTCTATGGAATTGTAGCTGGTTATCTTCATTACAACAGCTTCCCAGCCATTTCCAGCTCTTGTCTGAATTGATAAAAGTCTGTTCTGTTTGCTGATAATAAATGATATTCTGCCTCAGGAAACTGATGCCCAGGTTCTCAAACCCTCTGCTCTGCAAAGAATTGGCCAACTGGCTGCTTTATGTTTGCTGTATTTTATCTGGGCTGTTTCTAGGGATGACAAATATAAGATAACTTTGTAGGTGTGGACATTAGTAAGCTATAGTCTCCGAGTGATTGATGGCTCTTTCTAAAATTATGTTTGATGTCTTCCAATATAACAATATAATACACCTTTTACAAATCAAGCTAATCTTACTTTTTCTATTTGAAAAATTGTAAATTCACAGTGCAGTTGAGTGTCATCAGTTCTGCTTTTTAATTATCCAATCCCTCATAGTTACTATGGAAAGCTCTTCAGTTTCAATTTTTTTTTTTTTTTCCTATTTACACTTTTTTTCCTTACTTTTGAGTTATTTTGCATGCAAGTGCTTCCAATGTCACAATGTCTTTCATGAGACTGAAGGGAAAACCAAGCACCTTTCTACCAGGTGTTTTGAATCTACTTCTTCTCCCCTCTTAATAAAAAGCAGTATTCCATCTGCTCTTGAGTGTGCACATCTCCACCACCAGTCCTATCCCAACCTCACACCCCTCCAGCTGTGCACATGTTTCTTATTACCAGACAAGCCTGTGGAGGGGATGGCAGTTATTGCTTGGTCCCCATCTGAAACAAAATCCCAAGATGAAGGATGGCTTCTCAGATTGAAAGGTCCTGGAAGAATAATGACTTTCAAACCTTTATCAGTCTAGGTTTCCCTCAAAAGGAGCACCTTTAAGTTAAAGATGCCATTGGAAACCTTTATGTTGTGTTTGACTGGAAAATCCTTTTATTGACATAGGTGATCTGAGTGATGCTTCTTATGGCTTTGGAATGAGTGAAGGATGGACTGTTCCAAAAACCAGCTGAGGGTAGGCAGACACCAAGAGATACCCAAAAAATCACTTTGTTCTTTAAAATCAAACCTATTTTATGTATTTATTACTTTTATTTCTTTCTGTGTGTGGGAAGAAATAGCACATTACGAGAGTATGGGTTTCTTGTTTGTTTTAAATGTCAAAAATGGATATCTAGGGGAAAAAAAAAAAAAAAAAAAGCTCAGCTTTAAAGAATTTACCAACAAAAACCAGACNNNCCTTGAAGTATGTACTATGCAAATTCATATTTTTATACATATGGTGGTTACTCCTATCAGTGACATCCTGCAGCAGACCCACTCATGTAAACACAAATACAGTCTAGCAGCTAGATGCCACTAGGAAAACATTGTTGAAATGCATTGGTCAAGTTCACAGCCATGGAGTTTCAAGTGAGTTACTATGGAAGTAATGTACTCAACGCACTTGGAAAAAATATCTTCACTTAAAACTTCAATGTTTTTGTAAATACTTCACATATTTTCTCCCGTCTGTGTTATAAAATTAGATCTCTTCTGTAAGGTTTCTTAAGTTGTTATGATACTTTAATGCTTTGCTGTTTCTGGGGAGATTGATCCAGGCAACAAAGACATTTTTTCTCTACAAGTCATATGGAGAGTGAACTTGTTTTATTTAATATGCTTAAAATTTCCATGTAAAGAGAGTGATGGTAGTAGGTAGAACTGCTATAATGTAAAAAAGGGGTGCAACAAAGAGTTTGCTTCCTGCAGCGAGGTGTGGTATCAGCTGCTAAGCGCTAGAGGGGTAGGTCTGGATACCACTGGCAGTCACAGATCAAATGAGAAGAGCAAAAAGAGCTGAAAATGATGTCAAGTGCTTTCTGGAGAGTAGTTTGGATGGCTACAGGTATCCTCTGTGGTCCTGGGGACCTTGTGTGCTTGTAGTTATGTTCTTTCGGAAGCCTCCATCTACTGTTCCAGTAGGTTTTGCAGCAGTCCCTTGCTGCTAGCCCAGAGATTCCTATTATTTATGACCCGTGTTCCACTTTTCCTGGATAGATTTGTTCCACTGAGGCTATTCCAATGGGATTCAAATTTCCTTTCTAAAATAAATGGCTGTCCTCCATCAACCTTCTTCCTTGTGTCCGCCCCAGATTAGCAGATGACATAGCCACAAAATATTCCCACTGGTTGCTGCCTTCCCCTGTCCACCACACCCTCATGTGACAACTTTGGGTTGGAAACGTTGCTTCTGTGTCCCTGACTTCATCCTCCAGGACAATGTTTTTCTCTTTAATTTTACTCCTCCTATGTAAATAGCATTTTGGGCTGGAGAATGTTGTGTTGTTTTTGTTGCTTTAGGAAGGCAGGGAGGGTATTTGGTTTTACCCACAGCAGCTAGAGTGCAGTATGTTGTTTCTATAAATGGATGACTGCAGTGTTTTATTGTGAAACGGCCTTTGATATAGGATGGCCTCAATCTCTACAGCTTCCAATTATATTTCAAACTTCTATAAAAAAGACAGATCTCTCTCTGCCCTCAGGGTATATACATGCATGTTTCCAAAAACTCAGTGCTGCCATCCTGAAACTAGATTGAGAACTACTTACTTACTCTTGAGAGATGAGTGTTTTCTGCATCTACCTCCCACCTGTTCAGCTTCTGCCTTTGAGCTCTGGAACTGGACTGGATAATTCTAGGGAAAAACAGGTGGCAGGAAATGGTCTCATTTGTCTGCGTATAACCCAGATCATTGAGTGGTCTGATACTAAAGAATGGAGGTTGTGATAGGGGATATTGGTTCATCTCAAGGTGTAAGAGCTCTGGCCTGTCTTGATCCAAATGAACCCGAAGTTGTGAGACTTTCAAAGACAGCCTCTTAAACGATGTAGGAGAATGCACTGGTTCCAGAAATGTGACTGGGATATATAACTCTGGAAGTTTTGTTGACAACTCAAAGCTAATAGTTTTTAGGTTTCATTGCTTCCTGTGAGCAGTGAGATTAGGCAGGAATGGAGGGGAAAAAAAGAGAGAGGGACAGATCAAAGCAATAAGCAGAACACTGAAAATTTGTGAAACAGTCTTACTGGCAGAGGCACAAAAGATTTCTCTAGAGTAGGCTCAGAGAAATGTCCAAGCCTTTAAGAATTTGCTTTTCAAATTCATCTTTGAGTCTTATGTGTTTTGCTCATCAGACCCATGGGACATCACTTTTCCCAGGGATAATTAAATACTCACTTAATGTTGCCAGGTGACCCATAGGTCTTGCAGTAACATTACTCAGAGAGGCAGAGATGGGACCTCAGGACAAAGCCTTTCCTTCAGACCACTTTTTTCCTGTTTTCAGGAAAGCGGCAGGTCATTCAGAGCGTGAGGCTCATGAGTGAGGAATCTTGACATGAAATGGTGGATTTTTGAGAAATTATCCAGCTACTCAGGGCTGGAGTCTTGCAAACATTTATTGTCTGTGATATATGTGGCAATTGTGACCCAGATACAAAGTCCTATGCCAAAGGGCTCCAGATGTATACAGAATGTTCCATTTTCATTATACAACAATAGCAACAACAATCTATTTATAGACAATGGTAAGACATTTAATAACTGACCAAGATCAGTTCAGGGCATCAGTTCCTCCTGGCTAGGCATTAAACCTCCAGGAAATATCTCTTCGCTCTGCTGTTATTGCCTCATTATTTACACTGACTATCACAACCGTTTGTGTAAATATTTGCTTTTCTGATACTGGCACCCTGAAGGAGTTCAGGTCAGGACGTTGTCTGCATATTGTACAGCATTACAACAGGCAAATATTTAATTAACTGTGGAAAAGAACAGGAGGCTTCAGAACTGACTGAGAAATGAAGGGGTCAGGCTTGGAGCACCTGCTCTGTACAGTTGGCTTTTATTAAGCAATACAATGCAGCTCTGCAGGAGGTCAGAGCAGATGATCTCATGGGTCTTCCTGCCCCCAAAGTATACAGATTACGTTGCTTCAAAATTAGTGCCAGTGAAGCCAGTAAAGTGAATTTGGGCTTGTCCATTTAGATTATCACAAAACTGGTATTTGGTGGAACAGTTTCCTTGATCTCTCATTTATTTCCAATGAACACAGTTTTGTTATGGGAGGGGAAGGGAGGTATCTGAAGTCACTGAAGATGTCTGCATTCCCAAATACAGTGTCAGCAGCCAGACACTGCAGCACTGTGATAGGCGTCGGCTGAACTTTGCTTCTACTCAGTCTCACTTCCTGGGTGTTTGCCTTATTAGGCTGAATGATGAGCAAAATGTAAAATACAGTTTGTCCTAGGCATATCAGCACATTGGAATGTCAAAGCTCTTCCACTTGTAATGAGCCGAGGAATTACAACACAAAGCACACCTTTCTCTCAAATTGACTGATTAGCATAATAAAGTTAAACTCAGAGCAACTTGTTCTCAACCAGTATTTAGCCTGAAGTGCTTTACTTGTGTTTCAGATCTGACAAAGGGCTCATGTGCCTGACAGCACGTGCCTGCAATTTTCCAGCTATATCAGCCCTAATTAAAAACCTTACCTCTTCCTATAAACTTTGCTGCGGGAATTCACATGGCTAAGCAGGTTTTTTTGTTGTTGCTGTTTTTTTTCTCTCCCCAGTGTCATTACTTCAATCTGGCACAATTTGAAACCACTGGAGCATCTTACAGATGAGTGGCCTAGCTTCTGGTGGCACTGACCATTATACCTATAGTTTAAAGCTGCTATCAGATGCACATATGGAAAATATGCATGGAAACCTAATAACACGGGAGATAAATAAACTTATTTTTATGAAATAAAAGATTAAGGGGGGACTTGCAGGCTGTTAATAAACAGCTGTGCAGGCAGAAAATTCAGGTGTTTGAGTAGATGGAGAAACTGCAGGATCCAGACCCAGACACACAAGCAGAAGTTTGTGACTATTAAATTGCAGTTTTTTTTTCTTTAGTTTGATAAAGCAGTTTATGCCAAAGGATGTGGTAAATCCTCCATCACCTGTCACTTGTATAGAAAGTTTAGTAACTGCCAAACCAGTTTTTAAGTTTGTGGGCTTCACAGAATAACCAGTGGAGAAGCTGAACATCCGGTGTTCTGCTATCGGATAAAGTAAATGATCAGAAAGAGCCTTTCACTTTTATTTAAATAAGTTGGAACAGAGCACCTCTGAAAGACAGTGAAAGACTATTTACACACTGAGGTGACCTCTGCTCCAATAGATTAGTTCAAAGAGGCTGCATTGTCTCCCAACAAGAGCATCCAGCTGACTTGCCCTAAGTCTTTGAAAAGCAGCGAGATGCCAAGTTTACCTTCTCATTGTGTGTAAGGCCAACATCAATCCTGATCTCAGACAAGTTTGGATCGGCCCTTTGTGGGTGGGCACACAGAAACCTTTGAGTCTCATTAAATGGTGGAGTGTTTGATTTTGTTTTTCTTTCTACCAGGCTGCCATCCTTAGCAGGACTGTGTGATGTGAGAAATGGGTGTACCCTGCAACCCGCATAATCCCCTGGTAACTAACACAGAAGTAAGGGCTGCTTTGTTCATTGTAGAGAGATACGGCACCGCAAAGACTGGAGATGGGGCTCCTGGTCAGGTTGTCCGAGTTGCTTTGCCTGACCAGTGGTTTGGAGAATTGCTCAGCGGGTGCTCTGTCACAGTAGGAGATGACTGTCTGCCTGACAGCAGGCCAGTCCCTGCTGCAGCAGTATGGAAGAGGAAGGAGCAGAAGTCTTCTGTTGTGCAAAGCTGCGACTGATGTGGCTCCAGGTGGCCATGCTGTTTCTTCTGCTCTTACACAAGAGGTGTTTGCTTAGCTCCTCAGCCCTAGGAGTTTGTAGACCCATGTGGATTTGCCTTGCTACAGAGTTCTGGTTAGCTACTTAGGTCTAATGACAGTGACAAATGTTTTCTAGTTATCTTAATCTCTTAAGAATTGAATCTACAAGTTGGCTGAAAATTATTGGAGCCCTGCAAAGCTCCATTTCATGAAATGCTAGCTTTCAAGCTATGAAGGTGACCTAAAAAATCCTCCTCCTCTAAAGTTTTGTGCTGGAACTCAGCTCTGCTGCGTGCTTGCTAGCCTACAACTCTTGCCAGCTTCTGCTCTTCCTATGCATATAGCAGAAGCTAGTTTCCATACACTGGCACCTTCTCTAAATGCCAGCAGTCAGATACTATTATCTTAGGGCCTGATCAGGAGTGAAGCTAAAATTAAGCTACGACTCAGAAATCTGAAAATTATCAGTAAAATTTCCTGTGATATACTGAATACCATGGCTCAGGAGTTCTTAAAAGTTGTAACTATTAGATATAATCAAAAACTATGACTTAGTTGCTGCCAAAAAAAATGACAATTCCAAAGTCAATTTCTGGTAGAAGCATTTGTTTCTTCTCTTAAATAAATGAAAGTATAGAGAGTAAAAAGATAAAAACCAGAATTTGTTTTGGTTTCCAAAAACAATTTCATTAGCCTGGATTGGGGGAAGGGTGGAGGTGCAGTATATATATATGTATATATATTTTTAAAGAAATGCCAGAAATTTCAATGGAAAAAATTTTTTCCTCAGTTTGAATGTCCTCTGTGTTGAAATGTTTTTACTGGGGGGGATGGTGTTGTCAAAAAAAAAGTGGAAAAAAAGAACAGAAGCAGTTCTGCCTGGGTGTTTCTTTTAGGAAATGTAACTTATTGTTGTCTAAACTTAAATTCATACACTAGCTTTTCTAAGAGAACATTTCTGTGGATCATTCTGGGGCTTCTCCCTCAATAATAGCAAAACCAATAATTACTATTTGCCTACAAGACTGTAATTGAGAACAGCACCTTCTATTCTCTTGTTTATTTTTCCTCTTCCAGATGTGAGACGAAGACCTGATCTGACTGACAGATTAAATGACTTTGATGCATATAATATTCAGATGAAACAATGGCACATAATTGGAAATATCTGTTCTAATCAAAAGTCTTTGAGAACAAATTAGTCTTCCCTTTTTCCTGCTTCTTGCTTGGTGAGTTCATATTCAAGGTGTGATAACAAATGTGTCTAAAGCCACTATTTCCTTGTAACCCGTTCTAGAAAGGATTCAGTGAAGATTTGTTCAAGCCATGAAGCATAGTCCAGCCTCTTAGGATGCTTCTTGAGTTCATCCCTTGACATTTTCCATTGAGGCCTCAGTGATGTCTCCTAGTGGTGAAATAACCCGCTATAAATACCACCTTCAGCAGGAGCTGGGTTTACCCTGGTAGGCACTAATATGCAGAGGTATTAACTATTGCCTAGCTGTTTATCTTTCTCCCTCCACCTCCTTATTAATGAGTACATTTTAACTCTTCTGCTGGAGGATTTGTCTGTGAATTGTCCTCTGTTGGAGGATTTGTTTAATTAAAACTCACAAATCTTGGGTGATGAAAAGTGTATTAGGACACATTAGTCTTAGAAAAATCTCGCTTAGTGTCCTTGAAATGCCATGCCAAAGTTTGGGAAGTTAAAATGACTTCGGTAGTACTTTAATAGAATGCAACAGTCAAGCAATTTACACAGAAATAAGGCTGAATAGCTGATCTCCAGCAGGATCTTGAGGAATAACTGCATGAAAAGCAAATACGCTGAATATTGCAGTGAGTTTCGTACTGAGAACTCTACGGCTGTTTCAGCTGGTTCTGGATTTTTTTTCTTTTTTTTTTTCTCTACAATGGCAAACACTGATTTAACATCCTGCCTCCAGGTATCAAGTTTAATTAAAATGTTTCTTCTTAAAACTACCCTGGCTAACATTAGGCAGTTAATATTAGTTAACATGAGCATCTAAATACAAGCTAGATACTTATGCCTGTGAGTCTGGACCTTAGTAGCTCGCTCATATTACCTCCCACCATTCTTGCTGTTGTCCATGGCAGATCATAGACCATGGCCCTACAGTGTTGGTCTTACGGATTCATGCATGAAATTCTGTTTCTCCCTGGCATAATGACTATTGATGCTGTCGCCTATACCTCTGCATATGAAAAGACGAAAGGGCAGACAGACTGCCTCAACAGAGGGATTCCTTCCTCCAAGACAGCTGGAGAGAAAGCAGATCCTGGGACATGCAGGTGAAAGGTAGTTACTTTGCGATGCTGCAAAATATTTGCTTCTCTGGGAACTGTTGGCCATAATGGATGGGAACATGAAGCCCGGTCCAGACTAGTTCACAAAAACATCTGTTCTGCTCTTCCACCTACCTCAGTACTCAGAATAACAATGAGAGACTGAAAACTTCCTTTAATGACAGCATTCAACTCACCCCTGTTCTGGATAGTTTTTGCATGGATCTCTGAAAGACTGAATGGAAAGCTCTCTGGGTCAAAATGCTGACAAGCATTGGAAGATATCATGGTTTTATTAATGTGCAAGGCCAAACACTGTCAGTTAAAAATATTACCATACAAATATGCGTGCTCTGCACTGTACTATGAGGTTGCTTATGCAGGTAGGTCAAAAGCTGATTGCACTGAAGATCATTTTATTTTTTTACGATTTAGATCAGATGGGAAAACTGTGAAGAAAAATGTGTGAGTGGGGAGTAGATTTGTAGGAAAGGAATAAACACCAGCCCACAGAAAGGGGTGGGGATCTCCTTCTGGCTAGGAGCCCTGCAGTTCTATAGGAGTCCTCCAGGCCCAAGGACAAGAAAGAGTCAGCTCCGCTTGACAAACTGGGTGTCAGTGGATGCTAGTGACCTAAAGGGGAAAGGGCTGTAATGCCTCTCTGGCTTGTGAGTATTCCCCAGGCCACAGCTCCCGCTTTTGTAATTTGCTCTTGTCATTTTTATTTATGGCCAATTGTTCATTTGAACGCGTCAGCTGCTGTTAGTGACAGGAGAGCCATGCAGTGAGAATGCTGGATGTGCACCATGGAAATATGGTTTACCCATTAATGTCAGAGCAAACCGATGAAGGAAACATTTGTACTAATTTTGAACGGGTGTTTATGCTTTTAAAAGCAACTCTGTTATAATGACATGAAGGGGATGCAGGCAGGCACAAGCCCCCCGTTCTTTCTTCATGATGTCAGAGGAAATTTGTTCCATTTACAAGTCAAAGTATGAGTGTTCATAGCCTTTTCAGAGAGCTATGCTTTGGGAGGCATAGATCAGGCTAAGTCTGTTCTGACTCAAGTGTCATTGGCAGGGATTGGCACAGTCTGAAGCTGCACTCTCAGATTTATGCCAAACTTTGGAGCAGGATAGATCTCTTCTGCTAGTCTCATATCCCCTGGGGTACCTGGAAAAGATGAATTTTCCATGTGATCTAAAAGAAAAACTCATCCCGTCCCTAGCGCTTGTCTTTATTAATGAAAATATTAACATCATCTCTTTAGTTTCTTGTACAGTCCTTCCTAAACGCTGATTCACCAATACCAGTTTGCCAGGTCTTCTTTTCTAGCTTTCTCATTGCTTACTTTGCCTCCTCATAAGCGAAAGAAATGATCCACTGCAGTGAATCAGCTGAGTGTCTTTGGGGCTGGATGGCTGGGTGGAAGGATGGACACCACCCTGCAGGGGGGCTTGTTTCAGGCAGCAGGTAACAGCATTGTGTGTGTGCTCAGAACAGGTACACCTTTGGACACAGGTGTGGACTGCGCATCTTCACTGCTGCAAAGATGCTGCCTCGCTTCTGAAAGGACTGTACAGCTGGAAACTATGCTGAGGTGTCTCAAATAAGGGCATCTGTAGGACTGCAGCCTGTGACTTGCCCTTTCCAAACTCAGCTGGGTTTGCTTAGCAAATATATAGATTTGCTCTTGTGTTTCAGGAGCTCCCAGCAAGTATACTTTGAGTGTGTTAATTACAGCTGCCCTACCATCATTCTTGTCTACACCAAACTGTTATTTCTTGCCTCTTTTTCATCAAAAAGTGCTTTCAAGAAAGTTTTGTCTGAGATGGCAGCACCTAGATGAGGCACATCTACTAATAATGGTGCTGCAGTGTTATCCTCTTCTGCTCTGTTCAAACCCAGCTACAAACTTCAAACTCTTGTGATCCTTGGCGTAGAGCTGGACACATCTCCACCTCTCTTATGGCCTAGGGATGGGCTGTAACAACCATGAGACATACTGTGATAATGTGAATCAATTCAGGTTCTGAGTGCTGGCAGTAGGTAGTCAGTCCCAAGCAGCACTGTCTTATTTTATTCAAGCCAAAATATTGAAGAGAAAAAGAGATTAAATGTATAGTCTAATTGCCCAGGACTTAGCATCTCTGGTAACTTGGGATGTCCTCATACTGCCTTGGGGATTGCTGGGGGCCTCCCACTGCGGAGATCCCCGAAACCCTCTGCCCCCAGGCCATCCTCCACTGCTTGCTGCTCCATAAGCCCAGAGATAACCAGCATCTTGTTAGTGATAAGATTGTGGAGAAGAGTAGTTAGGCTGCAGTCAGGGGAAGATTCACTGGGAAACGGCAATTCTAAAGCCATAAAATACCATAGTGGCGTTCCCTGCAAAAGCCCCTGTTGGACATGAGGAACTCTAGTCCAAATCACTGTAAGTGCAGAGCACTGGAAACCCATTTGGATCTCACCACATGCAGCATTTATAAACAATTATTATTCATAAGCCGTTCTGGGGCAACTCAGCCTTGCACAGTATTTCACCCAGCTGGTCAAATCTCCAGGGGTGGATTGCAGCCACATGCAGCAGAGCAAGTAGGCTGGACTAGATATGTTATTTTCCTCTGTAATATTACTTTCTTTTTCATTACAATATAGCCCCATTAAGCTGTTGAGTGCTTTCCTGACCACAACTGACTTAGGATAATCCTGGTCTAGCAGAAAAGGCATGACGAGACTTAGCAGCTGGGAGTAAATTTGACACAAATTCAGTCTAGAAATAAATTTCAGATTACTACTTTTTTTTTTAAACAATGGAAGGTGATTAATCATTATAACAAATTCCCTGGGCTTGTGGTGGGGTTTCCCAAACTTGGAATCTTTTCTGAGTGTCTTCTTAAAACTTCTGCCTTAGTTTCAGTAGAGCTTTTTTGCTGGATGTTAAAAGATTCATTTGAATTTTTTGGCCTGCATATACAAGAGTCCAGATGAGAGCTCATAGGCACCCTTCTGATTTCAAAACTCATGATTATTCAGTTGATCTAATCCCTTGTTGTCTTCAGCTTATGTCTACTTGCTTATGTTTTCACTCCCAGTATGAAATCTCTATCTATGCTGAGTACGAAGCCTATCGTTATTATTTATTTATGAATTCCCCATGTACCTTCTAGATTAATATCTTTGGGTGAGTATAACTCTAAAGCTATTGCCAGTGTTGTCCTTGATATATTCTGTTTAGATATCTGAATGTTTTCTTAAACTGAGCAAGGTAAACAGAACAAGTTGGAGCAAATTTCCAGTGTCTTATCTCCGTCTCTGGCTTTTCAAGAAGGGTGAATTTCGACTGCAGCAGGAAAAAGCTCAGATATACTGCAGTCAGAAATGAAGTGTCAAAGCCTTTCCCCAGATCTAAATCAAGGAAATGTGACTGATTTTGCCTCCATACTATACAAAATCTTTCAGAAAGTATCCCCGTCTATGTAACAGAAGTACTCCCAGAAGTACTTGTGCTTTGCTTGGGTTTACTTAGGTGCTTCCAAACTTGTCCATAGATGGATCAAAGCAGGATGGAGTTCAAAACAAACCAAAAGGCTTCTGACACCTTCTTCCTGTTCCAAGCACAGCCGAACAACTTCACACTCTGAGAAGAAAACAGGTTTGACAGGGACCTAAAGAAGCTATGCAGCATATCTCACTGGCTTATGGCCAGGCTTTCTCTCTGTGACCTGTTCCTGACAGATACCACTCTAATCTGTCCTGCAGTGTTAGAGATTTTACCTTCTCCCTTGATAACATTCTGAGCTCCTGGCAATTAGAGATTTTTTTCTTAATGTCTAACCTGAGTTGACAATGCTTCCACGGACCTGCAGAAAAGTTGTTTTACTTTCTCTTTGCAGATGTTTTGGAGGTTTNTTTTTTTTTTTTTTTTTTTTTTTTTTTTTTTTAAATTTTTCCTGATTCTCTGATGTTCATACAGGAGTTCAGGTCTCCTTGGCAGTCCTGACATGAGGGACTTCAGGCTTTGGAGGCATCAACACATGTGCATCTGCTTGGAGGCTGTGAAAAAGTGTGCTCTGGATACTGGCTCCCTCTGCATCTGGCAGCCAAGCGTGTGGCTAGATCTGCTGGGGCCGAGTGTCCATAGCTGGTGGAGGGCATGATCACACATTTCCTGTGCTGTGCTGGGACCAGGAACAAAGCAACTGCCCTGGCCTCCCCATCTTGCTTCCAAGCAGCTGACACCAGCAATGAGGTAGCAGTTGCTCACGCAGCTGGTGCCAGGTTGTGCTGTAAGGAACACAGATGGGGTGCCCATGGATGTTGCCTCTGGAAGACGCACCTCTGCAAGGCTTGGGTCTAGCTGTCATTCCCCACCCCCAGGGTCATTCAAGAAATTACAAGTAATGAAAGGATTTACAGTGGGAACTGAAAATCGTATTTCCCAGTTCCTGGCTGATCTGTCCTTCTCCCAGAAGTCTCACTCACCCTTGGCCTCTCCCTCTCCTGATGCCTTGTGTCACCAGGTCTGTCTGTTGCTCTGCCAGCTCTCCTTCTCTGGGCATTATAACTGCTCCCCTCATGGGAGCAACAACCTCCTTGCGGCCTTCTGCTTTCTCCTCATGGCAGAGTGTGCACCTGTCTGCTCTCCTTAAGGACAAAGATATTTTTCTTTGTTATCTTGTAGTCACTGCACTATCTCATTAAAATAAACAATTGAATCAAATAATCTTCCCTGTATCATAAGTTGAAAAACGCCTCAGCTGAGATTCTGTTGGTGGATTATTGAAATAAGGGAGCCTGAGAAGCGATTTATTGCCTTAAAGTCAAGACCATACTAGTTGTTAACTCAATGTAAGAGTTTAAGGCATTAAATATGTCCCTCTAACACTTTGCAGTTCTTCATTTCCTTACCATGGGGAAGCACATTTCAGTATCAAGTCTAAATAGCCTGTCTTCTCTGGAAAAACACTCGAGTGCATCTTCCCTATTTTAATAAAGTTTGGGTTAGAGAAGGGAAGTGAGCAGCTTATTAAACAATGCACGAAAATACAAAAGTTGCCACTTGAGCCTTGGGACTGACGTCACGTCATAAATCCATTGACACAGCGGTGCTCACCGGTTGAAATGAGACAGGCTGTGCTCTTCTGAGAAGGGATTTTGGCAGCAGATTAATTGATGGTTTAGATGGAGTCCATGCTGTGTCAATCCTTTAGGAATATGTTTACCTGCATTAAAAGGTCCTGGTTGCTTTCAAATTCCTGAAGAAGGAGACAGGAGAAGGGGGTTGGTAATTGTATTTATCTGCTTAATTAAAGGTTAGAACATTACATCTTTGTAACCTAGGCTCTGTTTCAGGGAGCAGGCTTTTGTGCATGTGTGTGAAAGTTGCAGAGGAAAGTGTTCTGCCTGCTGCTGTCCCTGCCCAACACTGTTCAGCTCAAGGTTATGAGGAGAATGCTTAGTTCCATCTTTAAGACTGCCAGTTCAAATCTTAATTTGGTGCAATGAAGCTGGGAGGCTTTGGGATCCACAGAGTCTGAAGAGCAGAATAAAAGATGACAACATTGGTGTCAGCAGGATGCAGGATGGGACAGGGTGATTGCTGTTGCTCTTAGTTGGTGGTACTGGTGATGACTGAAGTGGAACAGAAATAGTAGTGGGTGCTCGGGTGGGCTTTGGGATTCCCTCATAGAACTAGGGACATGCTGGTGTGGCTTAGGAGTCTGGAAGACACCAGAGTGGTGGTGAAGACAACTTGCTGGTTTTCCAGCCCCACTACTGATATTTGCTACTGAGAATGAGGCCTTCAAATTCATAAGTGATAAATTTCCATAATCACAGTACAAAAGAAAATTAAAAAAAAAATAGTATAGAACTAAGAGTGTAGGGCTGTAAATCCCTTAAATGCTTACTGTTCTGTTCCCTGTTTCTGAGTGATCACAATGGCACAAATGTCTAAAGCTCTTAACTGGTCACAGCCAATTTTTAAAATGTTGACAAAGTGATTTCACCCACAAGCAGTCTGAATTTTTCTGATCACAGTGGTTCATTTCTTTTTTTCATGAGCATCCTTTTCCCAAGACTCTTAATTTCTGTTCACTAGACATGAAGGTGTTTTGGGGAAAGGTCTTCTGCTGTTTGCTTTGGCAGGTTCCTGTAGAGAGCATTGCTGGCTCTGGAAGCGTGGCACTGACTATCTGAGAGAGACTTTCCCTGTGCTGTGAAAAGAAGATGAATATTTACAGTGAGAACTGCTAAATTGTGCGGTGAGACATAATTGCTCAAAACATGGAAAAATCAGACAGACATAGTACTCTTGTTTGCTTTCTGATGTATTTAAGAGATCTCTTGCAAACAGCAGGAGCATTTTGCATTCTGTTATAATCTATCAAGACTAATGTATTCAAATAAATTCTTGATATTTCTTCTGCAACAATAACTTCCTGTGTAGCACACTGTTGGTTTTGATATGAGAGAAAAAGAAAAAAAAAAAAGAAATTACTGTTGTTGAGGGTTTTTTTTTTAAATTTATTTACAGATTTTATGTCCCAATTATCTGCTAAATGCTGATGAATTTTGGACAATTGTTTCATAGGAATTTGCAAGACAATTTGTTTCTTTGGGGATGAGGAACAGAAACTGTCCAGGATCTGCAGCACTGATTTTATTGAATATGGAATAAACAGCCTGGAAAGTTTGCAGCCTTTTCTGCCACGTAGAAGGGCAACGGTAAAAAAAATATAAAAAATATTCCTAGGAAGTGAGAACAGGTTATGAATAGAGCATAGGGTATGATAGGAGGAATGGTAGTACAGCAGCAGAGTCCCAGGTGAGAATATGCCAGGAGAAAGAAGAAGCCAAAGCTGCTCCCTTTTGCTGTCTGCGTGTTGCTACCACAAACTGATCTCTGGCCTACCAAGACCAGGAGTTCCCAATCTTTGCTGTCCCACAGACGGCAACACTGAGCAGGTAACTTGTTGTAGGTCATACCCTATGTTGTTCTCTTTGCCAGGTGGGACAGGAATGGCAGTTGCATCAGCTGCATCAGAAAGTCCCATGGGTGTTTTGAATGAGCAAGGAACCATTTTCCAGTGCTCAGAAGCACATTGGATTGCTCTGTGCTGGGGAGAATCTGGAAGGAAGGCTTTGTATGTTACCCAGCAGAAAAGAGGAGTGCGAGGGTGAAGCTCAGTGAAGTGAGCAGGACTTCAGAAGAGAGAGTGAAAATGAGGAGGGGAGAACCCACAATGATGCATGGGAATTTGAAGCTTGTGTGGGGAGATGAACCTGGAAAAAACTGCTTTATTAGCCTTGAAGACCTTGAGAGCCTTGTGCAATGACAGGGAATCTAGAACCCCTCGCAGGGATTCATCTCAGTTTCAGCTGTCTGTCTTAGAAAAGCATGCAAACAATTTGCTGGAATTGGCAGAAAAATATCAAGAAATAATTCATGAAATAACATGAATTCCAACAACAAAAAAGCGGAGCGCCTCTCCAACCTGGAGGAAGATTTTTAATTGTGTCCTTATTGAATATAAACAAATAGGAGCTGAGCGCTACAGTTTACTTTTCAGTAGCCCTTTCACGAGACAAGCATAGGATCTATTGTGCAGGGTGCTTTGAGGGTATACACAAGATTATATGGCCATTTGAAAGTCTATTAACAAACCCTACCTTTGGTAAGCAGGAAGAATACCTGTTGTATTTTTCAGCGCAGGCTCTGCTGAAGCTCTTTGTTCTGCAGTTTCTGGGGCAGATCCCCGGATAATGTGCATTTCTGGACTTTGGCGTCAGATAGGAGTTTTTCCTAGCAGATAATCTTCCCACTGTATAATCTGTAGGACTCAGCGGGGAAGGAAACTCAGCATCACAGCATGTTCTGTGCATTCACTGGAGCTAAACAGGAAGTGATTTCAATGGGATTTGCGTGGCTTTACACAGCCACTGGATCTGGCCCTTCGCTAATAAAACCGCCATATTAAAAACAGCAACAGGCCCTAGATTTCCATCAGCAGGGAAGAGGAATTATAATCAAGCCAGGTGCATTCCTCTCAGCAGTTTCCTTTGAGGATGCCCTTGGAGACTTAGTGGAGGAAGGTGAAAAAGAGCTTGACAGTGCAGAGGCAGTGTAAAGGGATAAATACAACAGTCTCTGCCTACGACAAGAAAAGGCTATTTCTGGCCTAGAGGCTCTCCCTTTCCTTGCTTTTTTTTTTTTTTTTTTTTCCTGTGTCTAATAGGAATCATCTGTGGCTTCATTAACAACCCTTCAGAGCTTCAAGGGGCTCTGAAGGAAGCATGGGCAATGCACTGCTATGGAGGAGAGGGCTCAGACACACTGCTTGTCTGCTCAGTGCATTCCCATCCCTGGAGGGAACAGGCTGTCTCCTGATAACAGCTGGGCTGGTGAGACCACGCGGTGCCCACGAGCGTCACTGGCAGGGCTGCTGGTGTGCAGCATGTTCTGGCAGAGGTGGGTGGGGACGGCTGCAAAGGGGAGGGAAGCCAGTGAGGAGAGGAAGGACAGCAGGTGGGGAGCTGGACAACATCCCTTGCTATGGCATGTCTGATAAGGTGGGTGTTTACTTCTATGGGAAGGAACAGCCTTGCAAATAAAAGATTAACTGCTGAGTAGCAGCCCCGGGCCATTGCCAGTTTAGTTACCCAGCCTAAAACCAGGCTGGGAGGAAAAAAGTGATCATGTTCCAGTCCCAAACACCCGTGGCTGACGTCAGTGTGTGTTCCTCATGTCTCCACAGAGATCAGTGTGCTCACCATGTTGTCACTCCTAGCATCTTGAAGAGCCTTAGGCCCGTCCACCTCGCTGACTGAGGGCCTGAAAGCATGACTGGATTTTTTCCAGCTATGTCAGTTGGTCTCAGTGAAGACATTGCCTCTCCTTGTAAGTCTTGCTTCACTGGGGAGACAAGTAGAGGAGGAAAGGCTGAAGGAGAAAGCTAAAAGCGTTATTGTTAGTAGTATTTTTTTAATTGATTGTTGTGCATAGGACCTTCAAGCATCTCCAAGGCATGAGAGCCAATCTCGTGTTGCAGACGTGACCAGCTAACTCCAGTCAAGAGACTGAGACAGGTGTTTGTGCTTTCCCTTGATCTGACGCAAAGACAAACAGGCTTAGTCCTACATCTAATAAATGTGTTAATAATCACTTACACTGTGGCTGTCACCAATAACGTCAAGGAAGATTCTCTCTGTATGTACGGTGATGAGGTTCTTACCTCCAAGGAGTGTTTAAATCCTAGCTGCGATCCCTGGAGGACACTAGCCCCAAATTTTCTTGTGTCTTTCTTTGGAGTGCATAGCGTCTCAGGAAAAAACAGCAGCTTCTGGAGCAGAAGTCCAGAGAGACCCTTCAGGGAGAAAAGGTTCTGGGATGTCTACTAAAGTTATTCCAGCTTCCTACTGAAGAGACATCTGTACCTGTTTTGGAAGGAAAGGTCCCAATGATGTTACCATCAACGGTGGGCAAATCTCAGCACAGCCCCCAGAATGATCTGGTTTCTACAACAATCAAACATTCAGTTCTCTACAGTTGCAGGAAAGGCTGGTGATCTTCACCACCATTCCCTCTCTCTTCTGGTGGCATGATGCAATCTGTGTCTTTTGGTTTTTAATTACAGGTCTTTAACTTGTTAGAGGGTATGGGAAATGTCTATCCACAGTGTGTGGTCAGAGAATACTCCTAGAATAAACTTTCTTCCTGGGTTGCCTCTGTTCAGTGAGGAACGGCTGTGATGACTAAAGCAACCCTGTCTCATCTTGAGTTCCTTGTTCTTGAATTGTCAAAACCACCAGTGCCTGGGAAGCTTGGCTGGCTTTCTTTCGAGGTCCTTAGGACTTTTTTTTTTTTTTTTCTCTTCAGGCTGTGCTTGGTGTGGTCCTTTTCTTTCCCAGCTGAAGTCTGTCCATTCCTAACATCCAATACTTCAGTCCTTCCCTTGAATTTTGGTGCATGAGGTCTCACCAGCTGGGGAATTCCCTGGGGATTTTTTTTTTCCCCCAGCATGCGCAGAGACTGTGCTCTCAGCGAGCAGTATGGTGAATGCCGGTTGTAAACCACAAGGGTTAAGTGGCATGTCAGATCACAGGCGGTGAGAAACTGCTGGATGTGTGTGGTCTCCCCGATTCACACTCAAGTGTTTTTCAAATAAAATAACATAAAATAAACAAGCAAACAAAAAACCCCTTTTTGTAAATCTTGAATTCCAGGTAAAGATTTGACCTGTACCTCATCTGAAATCACAATGGTGCTTGGAAGGCAATCCCTCTCACATCCCTGTGATTTCTTGTATTCTGAGTGCAAAATAACCTGGGGCTGCCTGTGGATTTTCTTAAACTAAATATCCCACAAGTGTGAACAAGTGCATTCTGACAATAGCCTAAACCAACAACACAGCTCAAGGCAGAGAGAGAAAGCCTCTTAGGAGAGAGTGACATCTACAGCCTTATTTATATGCTATAATCCCCTGCTGTCTAAGAGTGGCCTGACTTGAAAACTCCAGTCCAGAGCTGGACTTTGCAGAGTTTATAATGGATGCTAACATGACTTGGATCCCAGACTCACTCTAGAGCTCCAGCTAGAAGAGCAGTCAGATTTTTGCTAGGTGTTGCGCAAACATATAGGAAGAGTCAGGCCCTGTTCCAAAGACCTTTCAGTGAGAGTGGGTGCACGGGTGAAGGGAAGTCGTCTTAGCCCCAGTATTTGCAAAGGGAACCAGGAGAGGATAAGTGACTTGCCCAAGGTCATGCAGGGATTTTTTGGCACAGCAGCAAACTGAACCCAGCCCTCTTATGTCCCAGTCTAACACTTTAAGCACAAAAACATCATTTTTCCAGAAGGAGCAGCTGACAGATTAAAAAGCAAAAGTTTTGTTTTGTTTTGTTTTTATTCTCTTTTTCCTCTTTGCTTCCCATATTTGATGTACAGGAAAGAACAAATTAGCTCATTTAAAAACAACTGGAATTTTCACCCCAACTTGCGCATATTTTTCCAGATTCAAAGCCATTTGCTCAATATTTTTGTTTCTTAATCTTATTTTCTATGAACATGAGACTCTCTTCCTCCCAGAACTGCCTGTGCCTACAAGGGCCAAACCACCACTTGAAAGCTATTCCTAAAATATCTGGGGCACATCCAGAGCCGGGGAACACTGAAAAACTTGCAGACAACCTTGGCCTCTCACACTTTCTTGGCGTATCAAGGCAAATGGGAGAAAACTTGTTCCAGAGAAAAGGTTTAGATCGCAGATGGGTGATAGAGAGACCTTTGAATAACCTCAGGACTTCGGTGGCTTCAAGAAAATGGAAGCTGACTCCAAAACCATTCCTGTTGTGGGGTTTGGTTTGGCAAAAACAAAGTCTGATTGATGAGGTTTGGCCAAACCAAGCCTCCAGTTCTGTAGCCAATCTCTGTTTCAAACAATCATCAGTTCTTGGGTGTGCTTCCACACATTTGAATTTCCTCATTGCTTGGAGCCTCCAGGAAAAACAGAAATAGCCAGCAGGTCCTTCTGTGAGCATGCAGAATCAAAATACAAAGTTAAGAGCAGGGCAGTCTTTTCGACTTGTGTGCTGCCATGGTATCAGCTCACTCAATCCTGTACTAAACAGAGCACTTGCTCTTGATTCTTAACAAGGAAACAGAGAGCAGTGAAATCACCTTTATTCTTTCTCTATACTTCATCCTGGACTTTCTAAGACACTTCTTCCTTTTTGGGAGGTGTGCAAGTGCTGGAGGGGATGGTGCTCACACGGAAAAGTGAGACTTATTTTGTGATTTTCTTGGAGATTTATGCCCTGGATCTGTTCACCAAGGACACACACCACATCCCAGATCCACATAAACAGGCCTCTGCAGCTTCGGTTTCTGGCCCACTCGCTCTGTGCCTTTGTGCTGAGATTGGTAACCAAGGCATCAGTTGTGCTGACAAGCTCTTGTCAATGAAGAAAACACATGGCTTTTCTGGCCCACATGAAGGATATGTTGGTTGTAACCCACATGAGTCATTGTGCTGGATAAGATCTTCACCCCTCAGACAACTTGTGCTAAAATACTGAAATAGCTGGAATTGTAAAAATGGCTCGGAAAAGCCCCAGATCTTATGTGAGATATGTTTCCCATGGAATCAACTCTGTCAAAGATGGTTGTGGTACGACTGCTGTTGAAGTCTCTGTTGGAAGAATCAAGGTGTCTTAGTTCTAGGGAAGCTTCCTGAAGGGTCCCTGCCTTCCTGCTGGTGGGGCACAGAAACTCCTCTACATGTTTAGCCTCCAGAGTATGAGCAGTCTTCAGTACTTCCTCTGTTTTAGGGTCTTTTCCAGGTACTGATGATCTGCATCTCAACTTATCTGAGATTTTAATTCTTGAGGTCCATTCTTCAGGGTTATCTCCCATTTTATGTCTTCAGATGCTCTCTGTATCTGAAATATGCTTTTTTTTTCTTTTTCAGAATTCCACCTTGCTAGTGAAGTTATGAGTTTGTTTTCTGCCTTTCTGTTGATAACTGCAAATAAATGGACTCATGGAAATCTGTCGAGCACAAAGTTTCAGAACACAGCATTGCTCTTCACTTTCAAAGGCAAAACATCAGCAACTGCTTAACATTTCTGTAAGAATGAACTTCCTGAACAGTGTCTTTTCTGGCAGTTTCTGACTCCAAAGTCTTCCTCCTGCGGTTTCTTTTCTGGTCTTGGCTTGTCCCACAGCTAAGCAACTTTCTCCCTGACAAAATAACCCTGTCTACCACTTCTTCCTTCTGACATGGATTTCATTGAAGTTTCTCCTTCCCCTTTTGCCATGTGCACCTTTCCTATAACCTGGCACCTCTTTCTCTCTTTCCATTGCTCAAACACTTCTTCTGCGAGGAAGTCAAAAATCAGCCTTTTCTGTTTGTAATCAAGTCCTTAGCATATTCATTGTCATCATTAAATTTAAATGTTCCTAGCTGTTCCCTGACTGATGGATGCTTCTTGGCCAAGGTTAATAAATACTGACAAAGAAGCATTCACAACGCAGCAGTTCAACACTCAAAACTTTGTTGTAACTTCACAGACTCAACCAGAATCCATGAACATCCAATGGCTTTCCAGAGAAGCACAGCCCAGTGTGAGGACTGTGCCACGTTCATGTGCAGAAGGCTGTGCACTGAGCCAGCCCATGCTCCAGCCATAGTCAGGTGCTTGAGGCATCTGGAGAATTTGGTCTTGGACTCTCCTTGCTCTGTGCTGGGTAACGGGATCTATTACTCCATTCAGTTCCCTCACAGCATGTTCACTTCAGCCCCATCCTCCTAGCTTCTGCCTTGCCTCCGTTACCCTTCTCTTGCTGAGCATTACCTACCTCACTCCTTGCATCTCTCTGGAGCACCACCGCTGACTATGCTGATGTTGGAGCTTCTTTTTCCCCCGTTCATGGCTATTCTTTATCTGCTTAGATCAGACACTGTGGGAGCAAGGGCCTGTCTGCCTTTAGTTTTGTGTACTGCCTGGAAAAATGAGATTCTTTTGTTTATTGACTGCACATAAGTCCTATAATAAACATGCAAGTGAGGACTGAAAATCACATTAAAAAATCACATAAAATAAATGGATCAGTGGATTCCCAAATTCCAATGAGATAAGCAGATGCTGCTTTAAACAGAGACGATACTTTTTGTTAGCTGCAGGCCTGAAAGTAGCAACCCACGTCCAAGCAGAGACTTCACAGGTGTCTGCTTCTTTTGTCAGACACTGTTCTTTCCCTCTGCCTAAGTTTTAAAGCTTTCAGAACAGGGTTTTTTGAGGTTTTCCTCTTGCCAACTTGTCTGCAGCCAGAAAGTCAGTGGGAGACAGAGAGACCCATAAAAGGTAATAGCTAAATAAGTAACATGCAGAAATTCCTCACACTCACCTCTGTATTGGCAAGGGAAGATGCAGCTGACAAGGATTAGCTGAGCTGGAGTTAAGAGAAAAGCTGGATGCAAAGGCCTCTAGACCTCTTTTAACCCTAAAAGCTTTGGAAGTAATTAATGACAACAATAAAAAACTAATTCAGTTGATCTATCCCTTTGTGTTTTGTCGGCTCTTTCACATGAGGACTTGTTGTTGATTTTTTTCTGTTCCCAGAAGAAAATGTCTGAGTGATAACTAATAGTACTGTGAAGATCATATTGCCTCTTGTCCTCTTCTACCTGCCTCACTGGGCTTTTCTCTAAAACATTGTATCACTCATTGCAGTGTGCAGGAAATGTCAAAAAAGATATTTTTATTTCTGCATGCTCTCTGTCTTTGGACCAGGTGAAATGGAGTCACATGAACCTGCAGAGCAAAAGAGGATAGGGTGGAAAACAACCCCCTGCTCTCTTCTCTTCCCCTTGCAGCAAGGGGAGAAAAAGATTTGTTTCCATGTGGAAGATTTTTCAGATATTTCCTTCTCAGGAGTGAATTTGGGCTTAGGAAAAACTTAGTTCACTTCCCCAGATCAACTGCAATTCTCTAGTGCACCTTTGTCCACTTGAGCCTGGGGTAACTTGGCTCGTAAGTCTTCTATCGTGTGTGTAGTTCAGGCCCTATCCTCTCTAGGTAGAATGGGATAATTTCAGTTATTAAACTCATGCACGCCTGGATCCAGCAAATTCCTCTGTCTTCTCCAATTCCTGTACATCTTCCAGAACCAAGCATTGCTTTAACCCTTCCTACCCTTCCTCGCAATCTGTGCTGCACCTGCTGGAAGCAGAGGCCTTGGTTGCATAAAGTCCCGCTCTGTATGCAGACAGTTCTGCTTGAATGGTTATCTTTATTGCAGCCAATAGATGAAGAATAAAGTGTTGTTCTCTGCTCTGCTAAATGTAAGGGTCTTTCTGTCATCTTGCCAAGGCTAGAGGAAAAAAAAAAAAAAAAAAAAACNAAAAAAAAAAAAAAAAAAAAAAAAAAGCTAAGTTCTGCAACTAAATGGGACAAATTATGTTTGGCTGGAAATTTGGATTCCTTGGGGCAAATGACCTCTTTCACATTGTACCCAGATTTAAAAAAGGAATAACACTCCTTATCCATGTAGAAAAAAGAAATATATGATTCCACAGCAGAGAGGAGGAGTTTGTGCCTGCAAACTGTATGTGTTTGTAGATCCCAAACTATTCACAAATACTCTAAGAAACCTTTTTGAGGATATACAACTGGCCACATCATGCACTGGTCAACTCGTCAAGATTCAGTTTTTGTAAAGGTGATGCCCTCTTTAGCAGCCACCCATGCTGTAGGCTTGTGAAGTGTGTAAAATAGCCAATGGCTCAGGTATCCCAGCGAGGACATTGCAACCATGGCGTTCACAGGAGCTGATGCTGCTCAGTCTTTCCCATTGAGAAACCTCCCAGTGTTCCACTTGGTCCACACAGAAGAAGAGCAGACAATCTTCACAGACTAAAGCACTAGACTTTAGATTTTTAGATTTTTTATTTTAGGAAAAATATATGAGAGCCACTGCCCCATGCTGGTGCATACACAACCTGTATGAAGGGCTGGATTAGGAAAAAAAGGTTGTTTTCTACAGTTGTACTGGGAAGTTTATCTCTTCCCTTGAATCATCTGGCCTGCACCACTTGCTGAGCTGGCTATTGGAAGAGATGGCCTGTCAGTATGTCCTGCTGTAGAAATTTCTTGGGCAGAGAAATCTGGAGCATCAAAGTGTCCACCTTAATAAATTTCAGAAAGGCTTAGAGCACGAGCCGAATTCTGAAAAGCAATGACATGATTAGCAAGTTTCCAAGAATTATCTCATAGTAATTCCAACACACGTGCAACTGCTCTCTGATTACATGACTAAAAGACATAAATTAAAACCATCCTCTTCCAGTATGTCTAGTCATATTTGTGCTTTCAACTTATGGAGGGTAATCACCCATTAGCCCAGCCAAACCTCAGTTCAAAAGAATTGCTCTCGGCCTGTTTATTCTTTCTGTGTGTTGATAAGTGGATCAGTGTCGCTGCGGTTAGTTGTTTCCCTTGTTTGTTCTATTAAAAACGTGGTAAGTTTGAGCTGATGCCTACTAAAAGTGACAGCATCAACGAACAGCATCAAACCAAAAGCTATATCATCGCTGCCCAACGCTTGTGTTAAGCAAGCAGTGTCACTTGGCGACACAGCATGAACAAAGGTTAGGACCGAAATGTCGTGTGCTGTTTCACTTTCCCAGATCTGGATCTTGCTCCNGCAGACCCATGAAGGATATGAAGGACTGAATCAGCCTCTCTCTGTAAAAATATGAGCTGTCAGCGACGTGTTTTGTGGAGAAACAGACCAACTTGAGACTTTAAGCTGTCCACATTTTGTTTGTGTAGTTAGTGCAGCTAGCCCATCACAGCTACAATGACACTATTGTTAACAAAGTAAGCAAGGCAAGATTTGTAGGGAGAGATGACATCCCAGGTCAGAGAAACTGGCAAGAAGCAGAGACAAGGGATTTCTTGGGCCTGAAACTGAAGAAGCAACATTCCAGCTAATAAAGATGGGGGAAACTTGCTTTGCAGCTAGAACTAAGTTGTGTTAATCAGCTTGACATTTGTTGAGGAAAGGGATTTTAGCACCTGTGGAACAGAAAGATACGCTAGCAAAAGTATTAAGCTCAATAATTTCTGTGAGGTAGGGAAACATATGACAAGTGCTTTGGCTATAGTGCAGGGAAAATCGTGACATAAAACCAACATCTCTATTGTGCTGTGATTTTTAGGATGGAACAGGGTTAGGAATTTGACAACCAAAGCTCATCTTTGAAGATGTTTTGTGGAATGCCTTTGAAGATCAAGACTAAGAAGTC
>VXAV01005114.1:17100-38047 GCA_013399715.1 Alectura lathami | reverse complement strand
TTAGAAAGGAAGCAGGACCAAGATGTCAGGTGCATTGACTATGACTGCTTCCACATCCGTGTTACTCATCGCTTCTTCCCCAGTGTCAGGGCATCGTATGCTCTGTGGCCAGGGACCAGATTTCTCAGCTATGTTGATACAACTCTGAGCACAGGAAGGTCTGGGAGTGGTAGATGTCATCACAGCAGGGTAAAAAGACATTCGCTATGACTTAGACTTTCCTATGCATTTTCAGAAATAGAGTGCCCCCTTTTTACATAATCTAACTCCTGGATTACCCCAAGAGCTTCTTTGTACACTGAGTTTTTTTCTAGATTTTTTTTTTTTTTCTAAATACCTAAATCCCAGAGAAATAAACACTATGAATTTATATTTTAAAAAGTCCTCTTTTATCTTACCTTGCCTCCCCTCATTATGCATAAACTGAAATGACTCTTTGACATTAATAAAGAAATAACCCATATTTTTTTAATGCACAGACCTTGAGCTCCTAAAGGAAGAGTTTTGCAGCAGACAGGAAAGTCCACTGAGCAGAACTGGTAACATTCATTTGGAGGGGGGCTGCAAGGTTTGCAAGTGAGCACAAGTATTTCCCCAGGTCATGCAAGGAAAATTCTTTCTGCACAGGATAGCAGATCGCTGTGTTCAGACCTTGGATCAGCCACAAGCCAACCAGAGCTCATATACCTGTCTTCTCAGGAGGTTATATTGCTTCTGGTCTACGGCCAGTCTATGGCTCCTACTCACAGCCCAGGCAAAATGATCCTGTGTCTGTCTGCGTAGTACTGTGTAGCCATACCCATGATAACAGGCTTTGGAAAATAAAACCTGAGCACTGATCTGCAATGCTTTGAAGAAATGGCTCTGAATGCCAGGACCACTCTTGCTTAATAGATTTCAGCCTAATCTGATTTATTTATTGTTTAACCTGCCATGTGCCTGCAAACCAGCTGGAAGCACAGCCGGCTAATTACTGGGCCATGCCAGCATAGGCTGCTTTTGATTGCTTGAGGCACGATGCCTGTAGGATGGACAAGATTTAAGGCACACGGTTACTGTCTATGACCCTCTTTCAGATCCTAATGAGCACTGAGAAGCTGAGATATTCTGTTGGAGAGGCAGCAGGGATCTGGCTGCATCAGGGCAAGGGCTGCATCTGGAAGTGATTTCATCTTCAGCTTTCCCCGTCTTTTTACCATTCTCTCTCTTGTGCATCTGTGAGGTGGAATGTGTTTAAAGCACAATCCTGATAATCTCTCTAGATCTTCTTGTCCACTATTTGCATCTTTCAGGGGGGGTCTGTGCTAGCATGCTTCCCACTTTTACTCTATGCAAATAAGACATCACTGGTTTTCTCAAAGGCTGCATGAAACAATGGAGATTTTTCCTTATTTTGAATGTCCAGAAGCTTATATTCCCCTTTAGAAAAAAGGCTTACCTCAAGCTTGCCCTGAGCAGGGGAAAAGTATTGAGGATTATCCTAGTCCCTATCTTTCATACTTAGTTTAGAAGTGGAACTGCAAAGTGAAATCACTCTTAATTCTGCTCTGTTCACGGACTGTTCCTTCCAAGAGTGGCACATATTCCTTTTCTGAAGTACAGAAGTAAAGGCATCATAAGATTTAATAAAATCATCACCTGAGTAAGCTAGAGGAGCATCTTCGTTCCCAGCCAGGGTTTGAACACTAACTCTTGAGGGGGAGGTGTTTGAATATGATTAAACTTACGTTGCTTCGTTAAATACACATTGCTTTAAGGGCTGTCGCTGGCCTCAGATGTTAAGAGTTCACTGCTTCTTGTTACATCCATTCCACTAAGAATATGAATGTCTGGGGCAAAAAATGAGAAAGTACTAAGTAACTGACTATGTTAGAATAAAAGAAAAAACAAAACAGAACCAAAAAAAAAAAAAAAAAGAAAAAGATGATCTCAATAATTTAAAGCCCTTTTATTGGTCTGGAAAGGGTGGAGGAAGCAGGAGGACGGGAAGGGCAGGAAGCAATCTCTTTTACTCCACAAGGGTTCTGGGAATCTGGCTGCCTTTGGGGGACTGGGAGAAATGGGAAAATAAAATAAAAACATGTTCAAAATGCCAAAAATGATAGGAAATGGTTATCAGCTTGAAAAGTTCCTCCAAGGGTTATTAATAGCTAACAGCAAGGAAATCGTGACTCACTGGGCAGATAAGTATATTCCAGCCCCTAAAATGTGAATTGGTTCAAAGTTCCTTAACCCTGACTGTTCTGTCATAACACAGACAGGGAAGGGCTATCACCAAAGAATCACCACATGTATATAAACCCATCTCTATCTTGCAAAACATTTAAACATGTGCACAAGCCCTGATGCTTTCATGAGCTGTAAGCACATAAAAGTGTGTTATATCTCGCCAAAATTCAGCACTGGGTTTTGACTGCATTGTAAAAAGAACAGCGATATTGGGCTTTTTCAGATGTTTCGAGTATTTTGCACGTAAGTAGTTAAGTGGTGCTAGTTCTGTCTTGGAGTCTTGGACAATGAAATAACAAATGTTTCTACAATTTCACCTCCCCAGTTGATCCATGCACTTTCTTATTTTCTGGCATGCGTGGGGAAACTGAGGCACAAAGACACTATGGGTCATTCTTTCAAAGTCTGGTTACAGAGATGTAGGTGGCAATATTCCCATATCAGTGCATTTTCAGCATCAATAAAAATGAATTTGCTCAGTACTGGGCACATGGGTTTAACTACTGGTCTGTAAACACAGGAACAGCAGATTTCAATCTAACAGACATTCCTAAAATAAAAGCAAACAAACAAACAAAAAACCCTCCTCAGGCTGGGAGAAGGCTGGACTAGAGGAATGGTCAAATGAAGAATCGTGTTGCAATTGCGTGTAAGGACAACCAGTCAGCAACAGTGTCCTGTCGTGCCCACTGCTGCACGTTGACATTAGAAAGAAAAATTCCTGTACTGATGTCAAGCTAGCAGAGGCTGGGAACAGCGCTGCACTAGAACTTCATTTTAAAGATTACGTAGACAAGCAAGCAGTGACCAACTGGATGGAATGACCAAGATCACCTGAATTTTGGCCAAATGTATGAGGCATAAAATTGTCCTTCCTCTTGGCCAGAGTGCTTATTTCCTTTTGCGTCAGGCAGATTTTCCACAGCATGCCTACCCTGAAACCATGACAATGAACGTGGATTTTTGCTTATCAAGATGCCTAAAATATTCTCCTGACAAAACAGTCATGGCATTTTGATAATCGCTTAACCACTGAATGGGCTGGAGGGAGAAGAGACCTCAGTGATATTACAGCCTACTGACCTGCATTGGATCCACCGACAGGTGTCTTTCTACCTGGCACATGAAACTGCTGCACTGAGAAGGAGTACATCCATTTACAGCCAGCTGTTGTGCACGGCAGGGGAGGTGAGATCAGCTACTGTGTTCAATCACATGACAAAACAAGACCTATTTTGTGGGTGGACAGACCATGACCACAGAATGCTATGACCCGGGGAAAAAACCAGGCTCCCTAGGGAAGAACCTAGAAGCAGCATGCCAGGGTTGGGGGTGAGACCAACTGCCCAGCTGAAGTGCACCTACACCAACGCACGCAGCATGGGCAACAAAGAGGACGAGCTGCAAGCCACTGTGTGGCAGGAAAACTACAACAGCTGCCATCACTGGGATGTGGTGGGATCACTCTCATGACTGGAGTTCTGCAGTGGATGGCTATAGGCTCTTCAGAAGGGACGGGTAGAGGAGGAGGGGTGGTGGAGTAGCTTTCTGTGTTAGGGAGTGTTTTGATGTTGTAGAAGTCGGTGCTGCGAATGATAAGGTCAAGTCCTTATGGGCAAGGATCAAGGGAAAGGCCAACAAGGCAGATGTGTATAATGTGTAAGCATTTGATCTTTGTAGTGCTGGTACAGAAAACAGCAGATGCAATATTCCTGATGGTGCTGATTACCGTGAATGAGATGTCTAGTAAAATCTCATAGAGCATATTCATTAAGAGCTGTATAATTTGTCTATATTTTAAACAATTCAAAAGTGTAAACGTGGGAAAAATATTTCCATGTATTTCAATCCAGTCATTCTCTGTCATGAAAGTTTTCAGATGACTCTCTAACAATATTTTGTGCAGCTATATTGAAACTACCGTGAAAAAGAGATTTGTTGTCATCGGTCACTGGGTGGAACAGTAACTTGGTGCTAAGCTCAGCAAAACCAAAGTACTCTGCATTTCTGTGGAGTACCGGGCTTAGGATGAAATCTTTGGTACACTGAAGATAGCTGGAGAAATGGCTCATTGCCACGGGCTGGGTGTGTGGGATGTACACAGCAATGTCACTTGAAGAGCTGGGTTACCACATCCAGAAACTGTGGGCAGCTGCAGGTGCCTCTAAATCCACCTTCAAATGCCTGAGTGGAGCAGAGCACACACTGGGAAAGGGAGGAGGAAACACCAGCTGGTAGCCCAGGAGTGCAAGCAGAAAGTGGGTGCTGGTTTTCCAGAGCTCTGCATGGTGTTGCAGTGGGATTTTTGGCTGATCAGAGATATTGTGGCTTTATTTATGTAGTCATTCATTCAGAGAAAAGCCTCAGTATGATAACTGTTTTTGAAATCACATCTAACACGTGCGTGTTCCTGGAAAGGAAGGCTGGACTGTCCAGAATCCCTCAGCTGCTCTGGGGCCGCGTGCAGTCAGACAGAAGTGATTAAAATAAAGAATGAGGCTGGGCAGTGAGAGGGTCACTTAGCCCGCAAGGACTCTGCAGTCCCTCTTGTGAAACGGGGACAGAAACAGCTGCCAGGTGTTGCAGTCCTTCCGCTGCAGAGTCCCTTCGCTGCGGGGCGCAGACAATTGACATTCCCTTCATGTTAAGTTTTCCTAATATCTAGTCTGAACCTCCTCTGTGGCAACATATGCTCCTGACTCTCTCTCCTGTTACCAGCAGACACAGAGAACACACTGCTGCCTGCCTCTGATGTAGCCTTTTGCATGTCTGGAGTCAGTTCTCCTGTGTCCCCGCACATTGTACTGCACCACAAACATAACAACATATAGAGTTTCTTCAGTGTCTTATTCAATGGGGAGTCATCCGGGTTGGGTAGCTAGGAAAAAGAAGAAAGGGAAGCTAATAAATCTTTTCTGTCTCTCAATCCCATGGTTTTCTATTTTTGCATTGTTACGGAACATAATATTCTAACCCCTTCAGCTGAACAGTGTCAGCCAACTGGTAACAATACATTGGGCTTTTGGGGGATGCTCTGTTGAGGCATCTGTGTGAAGGACCATTTTCATGAAACAGTTTTATGGCCGTAGTGAAATGTTTGTGAAGTATCTGCTACAAGGGTGACTGATTGTCTAGTTTCATTCCATGTTCTGTTTTCATTGGGTCACGTAAATCAGCAGGTACTATGTACACTCTGCTTTTGATCATTTCAAACTTGTAACTGAAGAATTTGCATAACAGGTTAAATGAATTATTTCTGTGAAACTGATTTGGTGTAAATTAAAGTTTGTTTACACATATATCAATGAATAAGAACACAAAAAGTGTTAGTGATAAGATTTTTTTCTTTATCTTTTCCGCAAATATACAAGCAAGTTCATTTATTATGCATGCTCAACTGAAGGAAAGAGAAAATTTTGGTGCATTTTTAGTTTGCCATGTATTTCATGAAATGTATTACACAGACATTTAGAATATATCAGACAATATGGAACATATTACAGCCTATAGCAACTGTCATGATATTTCAAATATATTACATGGAATGACATAAAATATTTTCAACATATTCTTATAATTTTAACATATATTGTGTGCTGTCCCATATTTTAAGCAGCAGAACAATGGGCCAATTCTTTTTTTTTTTTTTTTCTTTTAAAAATTGCATTTTATATATTGTCAGATATATTTTTACCATGTGTGCAATAAATTATATGAAACACATAATGCACATATGGGAAAGGTATGACTTTTTTGAGGGGGGAGCCTGTGGATTGCTTAGCAAGGAACTGAAATCCTTTGTGCATTGTTTCAGCAGTGGTCGGTATCTCTGGTCTGGTCTGCAGGCAGTGAGGTTTGTAAAACAAGTATTTGTGATTTCCAGTGACTGAGATACTTTCTGGTCAGGTTAAGATGGTGGGATATCACCATCACAGAAGTCTGTAGTGTGGAAGTAACATCAGGGATAGCTTGTAACAGAGCAACCAACTATTTGTACATATGAGAAAGTGGTGGACATATGCCCCCTTATGCACCGGGTCCTGGGAAAGAGACATATCGTTAGAAGAAGTTAGGCAGAGCTAAGTGATTGCAACCAGCGTTACCTACTTTGACAAACACAGTCCAGCTTTTGAGATGTCTATGCTGTGTCCGATCCTCTCTGAAGGTGACAGGAAACTCAGGGTAATTTAGTTAAGCCAGTTAAGCTACCTGAGCCTTAGAGAAGCCAATGTCTATTTAGAGATGATAATCAGAGTTTCAGCTAGCCAGGTTAGTGTACTGGGAATTGTAGTGTGCCAAAATCTTACAAAAATGGATTTAAGCAAATCACAGATATGGTTTTCTGCCCTAATGGATTTCAGATGCCTGTTGGCCATATTTTCAAAAAATACATGGAAGTCTGGGATAGCCTGAAGACAGTTTGGTCAAAGCAGCAGTTCTGATCTGCTCTTTTCTATGCTCTCCTGTGCTGCTGTTGAATGAGTATCCTCTCCTGTATGCTGTTTTTGGTGGGTGGCATTCCTCTCTCTCCCCACTCTGCAGCCGCTCAGATCTGAACAAGGTCTCTAAATCCAAGCAAGATGAAATAAACCTTAAAGCCTAAATAGATGGTACTTTCACGTGTGACTTTGGGAAGGAGATGTCACTAAGGCAAGAGCACACCTTCTCTGTGCCCTACCAGCCCATTGCACCTTTTCTAAATTGCTGCAGATGGTGGCTTGCAGGCCACCATCTCTTCAATGGAAATGCAGAGGGCTCACAATATGCACCACCGAGGAAGGTTTTAGGCCAAGGGAAAAAATCCAGGGCAGAATTCCCGTAGTGAGTTTGAATATTATAAATGTAGCTCAGTGTTCTGAAAGAGTTACCCAGGCTATTTAATAACGGTTTAATTAATCCACTAGCACTATATTTTATTATTATTATTATTTTTACCCCAGTAATCTTATTTACTTATTTTGTTACTTGAGGCAGACAGGAAGTGGAGTGTGCCTTGGGCTCTAGACAGGGCAACTATCTTTTGGGCTTTGCATTTAGACAAATAACAATGCTTGTTCTGTGTGAACATACCAGCTACAGTGAGGGGTCTTTAAGGTTCACCCCTTGACATTTGAGGAATGGCCAGCCTGCAGGCTGCACGGCCAACCTCAGGCCGCATTTATGGACTTGCTTTACAGCATGGTGTTTTGTACTACGATCCTTGTCTTCTGGTGCACCGTGACCATATGCAGAGAACAGCTCAAGATCAGGTTTATCCTTATCCTTTCATACTTTCTTGGTCCTTATTGACTGCATGCCATCCAAACCTCACTTTCTTCATGTCTTTTTTACCTGGAACAGCTGCGGTTCAGTGTTGGTCTGCCAGGAGTGACTTACTGAGCCTACGCTACCCATGAAGATGACACATGCGCAGTTCAGCTATGGATAAGGAGTATGTGGAAGGTGAAACATGCCACTGAATGATAGGGATGCCATGTGAAAAGCCCAGTCATCTTAGGAGCTGAGAGAGGCCTAAGCTTGGGGAGTAATGACTGTGGGGAGAATTTGTGTTAAAGTCCTAGAGATCTTGACAGATCATTGACAAAATCCAGGTTTTCTGTTAAAATAAGGTGGCCAATATGAGTAGATGCTCACAAGTGTTGCAAATGACACAGCTCTGGACAAAACAGCCATTTTTACTTCTACATTTCAAGTGTTTGATGGGTAGCAGAGAAAGTGAGGCCTTCGAAAAAACACGATTGTCATTGTGTCCTTCACATGTTGAAAATCAATGCTGCAAGTCTAAGCATTTAGTACTCTGAGTCCCCGTCTTGTAGGTAGCTCTTCTGGCCAACACGTGCACATATATATGTATATATAAGTATTTAGTGCTTCTGTATATAATTAATTAAAATAAGTGCTGAAAAACCCTTCTAATAACAGAATAAATAAAAGATATATAAAGAGAAATATTAATTAATGCCCAAAAGTCTCTTCAGGATCAGTCACATTGACAGACACTCTGTCATTACATACTCCTCCCTAAATCACCTTGACCACAATTCCTCTACACTGAATTTCTGCCAACACAATGCTTGCTCCCACTGTCTGTGTGATTTCCATGCTGGCACTGCTGGGGGTGGCAGCAGGGGAAGAACCAAGGAGTGGTTCAGAGCCATTACATTAGCTCTCCCACGTAAGAGACATGCAAGGGGGGGCAGAATCTGCTGATGGAAGCAGGTATGTTTGTGCCCCTGTGTGGGGGGACGCATTTGCACATCAAATGGTAAGTGGAGGAGAAAGCCCCCTCCTCTGCACTGAAAGAGATGGGAGCAACTGTGCTCCTTAGGAAGCAACCTCATAGGCTGAGCAGCTCTGACATAGATTATATCAGGCAGACAGAAGTGTTGTGGAAGCAGGAGAGGAGAGAATGGCTCCATCTTGTCCCAATTTCCTGACAGGATTAAGAGAAAGGGGGAGAAAAAAGAAAATAAATGTGTATACTTAAGAGCTAGAAATGCAATTTTTGTTCTCTTTATTTGCTTTTTGGCCTGCACAATGCATTTGGATCAGGTAAAATAATATTTGTTCTTCTTTTTTTTTTTTTTTCCCCCATGCCTTTAGAAGGATCAAGCTTTAAGTTTCACGATATCATCCTTTTCCTGTCCCTCAGTTGTAATTTTGGGTGGACTGCTAGGTGCAGAAAAGCTTGTATATCTTCTCCTCATCAAGTGAATTTTCCATTCTGCTTTGTAACTCGTCTAGGGCCAAGAGAGCAGAGGAAGCACAGATAAAAGAAGTTCCTAGTGAAAAATGCATTAAAGATGACCAGCTCAGTGAAGGGCTGGTTGTGTGGCCTTTACTTCTTTATTTGGCTGCTCAGGAGCTATTGGAACTAGGTCATGATCCTTGTGCACTGCTCCTTCTCTCCATGGTTTAGAAATATACTAGTTCTGAGAATTTTAGTGTTGTTACTGCTTAAGAAAATGGGTGTTATCATGTGTATCTAAGGTCTTGGAACGTTGAGAGATCAAGAATATAAAGACACTTTTTCTGTGGCCATAACTGGTCACTTTTACCCTTTAATATTACTATCCACATGCTATTTAATGCAAGTAATTGGGTTCTGTGAGTTAACTCTCATTTGAACTAAACAACTTCACTGAGAAAATAAACAAAAAAAGAAAAACAAGAGCGACAATAAATGAGTTAATTCCTGAATAACTGTTTCCACTGAGGGAGATGACACCACGGTATCTATTCACTACAGATCAGCAGCAAGTTGCTAAGAAAAATGCAGGCACTACATTAGGTAATTATTTTCTACTCAAGTGTTAAAGTCACTCAGAAGTCTGTGTCCCCTGTGAGGCATCACACTTCCAAGGAGCAAATAATGTTTAGAGAGTCCAGAGATGAGCGTTGAGGACTGTCAGAGTCTTCAAATCCAGGAGTGATGGGTAAAAAAGTGAGAAAATTTGTGTCCCGAGTCTCAAAAAGAGGAATCTGAGGAGAAGCTGGATAACCCTACTTAAACCACGGCTTCTCGGTTTGCCTCAGCACGGAAGGGCACAGTTTATTTCCTTTCTCACTGCAGTTGCCTTTTATATATTATTATCGCAGTAAGAGAGATGCAATGTTTCTAAGAGCAGATTATACAGCATCTGTCAGAAGTGACGTGGCTGTCCTTGATCCCACCGCAGGCAGAGATCTTTGACACCTCTTTGACAGGGTTCTGCAAGTCTCTTGATGAGCTAAGATTAATTTATGCCCTTCTAAGGAATGTTTTCCAATAATGTAACTAATCAAGCAGCTCAGCCAGGAACCCTCTGCAATTTATCAACTTGCTGATTGAATTGTCAGTGTCAAAAATGGATGTTGCACTTCAGCAGTGGTTGCGTCAACGATAAATACAACTGGCTGTTGCCTCTCCTGTTTCCATTTAGCATGTCTTGTTTATACTTCCACAAATCACATTTGCCCTTCTTAATAGCATGTCCACAGAAGACCTCAAATCAGTTTCAAAACTACAGATGCTGTGTGTGGAGTCTGTTACCCTGTACATAAGCTCCATTACAGGTTTTGTGCTTCGATGGATGGTTTTACAGCTGGATGCATCTAAACTGAGTTGCATTCTGTTTTCTTGTGCTGAGCTTACTGGCTTAGCTGGGGCAATCCATACCAATGACCAACCTTCACTGTTTGTTGTCTTCTGTTTCCCTAGCCCATTTCTCTTCTTATTAAATCTTTGTGCAATATGAAAACTTTGCATGTATTGGTACTATAGTTCCTCCCAGGTCACTGAGATCCTTGAAGTGCAGTGGGACAGAGATGGATGCCAGCTGTGCCTTTCCACCAGTGCTTTTTTCTTCATAAGATTTCTCTCTTTTACAGATTCATTTCAGTCCCATAACTCAACCATTTCTGAGCTGCTGAGTGCAGGCCAAATGCATTCTGTGCCTTTCTAGTTTCATAATTAAAACATCCTGCAGGGCAAAATCAGATGCCTTACAGAAGTCTGTTACAGCAACAAGATTATCTTCAGCTACCAAACTGGTAATTTTATCAAATGAAGATATCAAGTCAGTTTGACAGGATCTGTTTCCCATAAAACCCTGTTGATTTGCCCCATTTATATTTCCTAATATAATTTTTTATTAGCTGAGCCCATGTCGTGTCATGATTTCTCTGGGGATATGTGTCAGGCTGTCAGACTTACAGCTATAATGATAAATCACTGAATCATAAAATTTTGGTTGAAAGAGGCCTCTGGACGTCATCTTCTCCAATACCCACAACCCAAAGAAGGACCAGCTTCAAAGTCTGTTTAGAGCATTTTCCAGTCCAATTTTGAGTATCTCCAAGGAATGAAGATTCCAGCTTCTCTAGGAACCTCTCCCAGTCCTTTCACTCAGATGTTGTACAGATTTTTTTCTTGGTTTGCAACTAGAATTTCCCAAGAGGCAAAGTTGCTTCTTGTCCTTTTGCTGTGCATCTCTGGGAAGATTCTGGCTTCATCTTCTCTGTTACACACCATTAGACAGCTGAAGAAAGAAATCTGATCCCCTTTTTACCTTCCCTTCTCCAGGCTGAGCAAATCCATCTTGCTCTGCTTCCCACCGTACATTATATACTCCATCGCTGGACCATATTCATGGCTTTGTCTCCATTTTATTAATATTTATCTTGCACCCCAAAACTGGAGACAGCGCTGCATAAGGTGTATAATTATAGAATCATAGAATCTTGCGAGGTGGAAGGGACCTTTAAAGGCCATCTAGTCCAACTCCCCCATAATCTCCCACCTTGACCTGATGGTGTCTTTCTGGTATGTGGTTAGCCTTTATCACTACAAGGACACACAGCTGACTCCTGAATATTTGTCCACCAGGAGCCTCAGGTCCTCTTCTGCAGAGCCACTCTAGCCAGTAAGCACCCAGACTTTACTATTGCAAAGTGTTTTTCCATCCAAGGTGCAAGATTTTTCATTTGCTTTTGTTGAATTTCATAAGGTTTCTGCCACCTGTAGAATATTGGTGGAATGTAAGCTTTCTTGCGTCTTTGAGGAAATCTGTTGTTGCATCTAGGCTCACTGAAAACTGCAACAGTAGAAATTGTTGGTTGGGTCACATACCTCTGTACTTTAGTAACTGGGAAAGCTAGCTGTCCTACAGTCCGTACAGTAAATGAAGAGTGACATAGAACAGAATCATTGAATATCCCAGTTTGGAAGAGACTCACAAGGGCTGTTGAGTCCAACACCTGGCTCCACACAGCATCACCCAAAATCCAACCCCTGTGTCTGAGAGTCTGTGTCCAAATGCTCCTCGAGCTCCAGCAGCCTGGGGCCATGACCACTGCCCTGGGGAGCCTGTTCCATGCCCACCACCCTTTGGTGCAGAACCTTTTCCTAACACCCCCCTAACCCTCCCCTGAAGCAACTCAGTGCCATTCCCTCGGGTCCTGTCACTTTCCCCAGAGGGCAGAGATCAGGAATATGGCCACCTTCCTTGCAATGCCATTATCGATTACACCACAGTATGAAAGAGGTCCAAAAGAAGTGGGATGTATAAAATGGCTTCCAATCCAGCTGTCTTTTTTTTTTTTTTTCTGTCCCACAGAACTCTCTCCCTCTTCCTTCTGAGCTGAATCACAAAATGGTTGCCAGATTGGACTTTTTCCTGTTGCTCCCTCTGTTTTTCTTCCTTTTGGGGGGTATGGAGATGGTCACAAGTGCTGCCAGTGATGTTGATTGTTTTCACCAGCTCAATGTCTGCCCAGAAAACTGGTCAGTTAGATCTGGATAAAACAACTCTTGCTTTTTCTACAGCTCTCTTATGCTTTCTAAGAATGGGTCTGTTCCATTTCAGAGACGTTCTTTTTCTGTATCTCACTGTGGCCTTTGTGTTTTTTATCAAGTCCTGGGAACTGGGCTAACAGACAAGGAGGATAAGGAAGAGGAGTTTGATACTCTTGGTGTTGTGAATTTGGTGATTAAAGCCTTGAGAACAGATTAAGCTGAAATTGCTGTTTGGGAAATGTTGCCTGATAAAATAGCACAGACTTCACTCCCTTCTGTGGGAATCATGACCAGCAGCTATTTCTGATACATAGTGAGCTGAGGCTTTCCCCCAGCCCCCATGTTTTCAGCTGCCTTTGCTGTACTGTAAGTTTCATGTTTTTTGCACATCTTAGCGCTTAAACCTGTTCCTTGCTATAAAGCAGTCTTCATTACAATTAGGGAACCTTCATGAAAATAAAAATAAGAATGTGTGAGATCTGAAAACAACAACAACAACCCCCCAAAACAACAACAACAACAACAAACCCACTAATGAACAACAAAAACAACAACACAGAAAAAACAAAAAGAAAAAAAAACCAAAGAAACCTGATTGTCCTTGGGTTCTCTAAAACCTACTCTTCCTCTTGGATTTTGATGGCTGACGGCTGGGATTCAGGAAGTAATTTTTGTTTGTTTATTTGTTTTCACTACAGGCAGATGAAACAATTGGAGGGAATAACCAAGAAGATGTTGGAGGCCGCATTTAGACATTATTTCCTCTTGGCCTCGAGTGCCTGCCTCCACAAGTGGAGATGCTTAGTTGGAGGCTGGACAGCAGACTTCCTTGGGGAAGGCTCCAATCAGAGAAGAATAAAAACACATTGTTCCTGTCCTCACAACCACTTCAGAGCCCAAGCAGTCTGGTAGTGACTTCCAGAGCTGATGTGGGCTGCAGATCTGCTCTACTTCAAAAATTGTGCCCTGAAATCCTTAGTGACAGCAGAGTGCCCAGAATCCATCTGCTAGCCTGTGGGAATTTGTCTTTGAGGGGGACTCAATTGATTTGTCTTTGAGATCCTGCTGCTCTTCCAGGGAGAAACCTCATAGCACACCAACTGCTTTCCCATCACCCCCACCAGGGGGTTACAAAACCTGTTTTCCTTTGTAGGGCTAGACCGTCTACTTGTGATGACATTCACCAGAAAAGATGGCAAGACCCTCTCATGAAGGCCCTCTAGTCCTTTACATAAAGAAAAGGATTTGACACTGCCTGCCACAGGAGCAAAAAGGTTTTGTGGCTTATCAGAGAGCGAGACATACAAGAGATTGCCAGGACGCCTTTCCACATGGGACTCCTATGACCCAACCAGCAGAGAGAATAGCTGAGATCATGAGCTCATTACTGCGTTTTCCCAGTGTTTTAAGTTGCCTGGGGTGCTGGAGCTGCTGCAGCCTGACTGTTCATGCCGCCTCCGTGCTGTGGTTGACCAGGATCGTGACACTGTCACTTCATGGGAAACGGCCCCTGGAGGCAAAGCTTTCCTGGAAACTGAACCAAGGTTGTGGAGACCAGATATTTCTCTTACACCACGAACGGGCAGATGGAGTGCCAGCTAACACACTGCTCCTCCTTGGGAATGGTTGTGAGGGATGAGAATACTGCGGTAGGAGGGACTCTAGTTGTTACAGAGTGGGGGAGAGAAGTGGTAGGACTGGCGTAATAGATCTACAGAGGATTTCTTTTTTTTTGAGTCTGCAGGATGCACACACAGATCACATGGTTCACTCTGATTGCATTACCTAGCAATGGGCACTTACTTCCAACTGCACCAGGCAGGATTTCTGTGTGCATCACAACACAGTTTTCTTTCAAAACAAGCTTTTCTGAACTCCCTGTCTGACTGTGGCTGACTATAGAGCTCAGGATCTGGGTCAGGTCTTGCTTTATCCTGGTGGATTTTACCTAATCCTTTTTGAGTACTACCAGAGCTTCTCTAACCTCATTTTTTTTTTTTTTTTCCCCCTTTGGATCCTCTGATAACATCATCTACTAGTTGTGGTTGTTTAGATACCATCAGGTTTTTCTGTCCCTCCCCCCCAAATAATGTGTGTATAAGAGGTAAGATGCCAAATACAAAACACCCCTACTCCCCAAAAAAAAGTTGGGGGGAAGACTGGGTAATATTAAAAGGAGAAACTCCTGCCTTTGATGGGTGCATTTTCCAAGAAAAATAGAAGAAAATATAACAGACACCAAGAATAACATCCGATTTTCTGCTGCCAGGCCATTTTATGCCTTTAAAAAACCAGTCCGTTTTATTCAACATAGTTTCTGGGAAGGAAAAAAAAGGAGGGGGGGAGGATCCACACACTTCTAATCATATTCAAGTAGGCACTGTACAGAACCTGCTGGAAGCCAGCAGTGGTGATGACTGGCTCATTACTATTATATAAATAGTATTTAAAGTGCAGCTGGGCCCTCACATGAGCAGAGACCTAATTGATGCCGAAATATGTTCATTTCAAGTCCTGTGACTTCACGTGGAAAATATTACACTGGCTAATTAATGGCAATGAGAAGAGATGATGCATTGCCTTATAAAACAACCAACTGAGATGCTGAGCCTCCATCCAAAAGGAAAAAGGGGAGGGGGAAAGAGTTCTGGAAGTTTAAAGAAAAAAAAAAAAAAAAAGAAAAAAAAAAGCCAACTAAATAAATGCATGCTCACACACTCACAGTGACACACACATAATCAAGAAATAGAGACATTCAGGAGGAAATTACTTGCTATTTATCTAACGGCTCTCAAGCCAAATCTGAGTTTATAATATGTCCTTGACACAAAGACAGCACAAAGCCCACTGTTTATACAGATGAGCTGAGGAAAATATTAATGCTTTGATTCTGGCAATTCTGAACACTGTCTACCTAATATCTTTTTCAGGCACTTGTCGAAGTTGCATCTGCCGTGTCATTATCTGATGCATACAAATACGAGTTGGCTCAAGCTAGGAATGCGGGTTTGACTTAATGGGACAAATGAATTGCCCTCTGTTGTGCAGCACAACAAACATAATCATCATGGCCTCCTCTAGCCATAAATCATACGAATGTGTGAATTGAAGCTTCAGTGAAAGCTTTTAATCTAATATATGGTTAGCCATACTGGAAGATGTAGTGAGCTCTGACAGAGATGTGACCAAAAAGATTAGATATATGGACAAGCCATATTTTCGATAAGGACAACAGGACAAGGCCTGTCACTGGTAAGTTAGGTGACTGTCAATGAATACCTTGTTGTCCTTAGCAAGATATGGCCCCTCTTTGCCTTAGAATACAGTGAGGAGGAAAGATCTGAAAGCTGTTCAATAAAAGAGATGGGGGCTACCCAATGCAAATACAAAGTCACAGAGGTTAGAAAACCTGCACTGGGTATCTGGCAGCTTCCCTGCCTTCAGGGTACTGTTTGGTATAACGATTTTATCCAGTCCTAAATACTGAGTTTTCCAGCCCCTCTTAGAAGACCTTGTGGTAGTGCCACTGATCTCACTGTCCAGAAAACAACCAACTCCAAATTTCTCCTTTATGTTTTCTTATGTAATTCATAGCAAAACTCTTCCTATATTCTGCACTCTGGATGTTTTTATCTCCACTCACTGTTTACCCACTGCTTGTTTTTCTGTTATTTCCATGGTTGTTTTGTGTGTTTTTTTTTTTTTTTTTTCACACCATCAGATCTTTAGCCTTTGTGTATGCATCATATGCCCCAGCTCCCTCATCAGTTAAAGATATTTTGACTTTCATGATCCTGTCACAGTCTTCCTTTAAAGAATCAAATTAATTGTTCTGGGTTTTGATCTTTCAGATTTTGTGGCTCAGTGACTTGATCCCTTTACACAATTCCCAGTGACCTGTCTTTTTGCTAAATCATGCCATAAACCAACATTTGCCATGAGCCCTCGTCTGTTTGCTCTTTATCAACCTCCTAAACTTTACTTTCTCATTAGTTCTTCAGTTGTTTTCTTTTCTTATTCTTTATCAATGAATATAATTAAACTGCATCCTTCCTTTATGCCATTTACTCCCAAATTATACTTCTCAAATTGACTTTCTTCTACTTTTCTGCTGTGGTTGTTTTTGTGACTCCTCCCAAATTATTGCTGTTTGTAAATTTCATCAAGCGCCTGCTTATTTCCATTTCCAGAGATTAGCAAAGATGTTAAATGAGACTCTTGCAGCATCCAAGTAGGCACATCTGTCTCTATGAGACAATGTTTATAGCTAAGCCAGACACAATTATTTTTGGAGTAGAATCTCAGGAAATAATTTCTGAAAAGCCAAAAATGTATCATCCATGCAGAGTCATTTCTCACTGGTATTGCTGCTCCAGCAAGCACTGTTAGCATGGAGTGTCAAAGGCCATACGAAACTACCATTGGTTTTCCTGCTCCTGCTCCAGTCTTCTTCAACACAAGTGGATGCTACTGGGTTTGTGGACAGCTTGGGGTACCACTTACAGCCAAGACATCACATGAGGCAGTGTAGCCCCGCCAAAGGACAGATTGCACTAGCAGCACTCTTTGATTAAGTTATCTGAGCTCTGCCTATCCACCCATCGATCATGAAAGCTACCTGTGATGTTCCCTGTCCAAATAACCAGTTTACTCCTCCCTCTCTGAAAACAAACAGAGCAAAACGAACCCACCCTGACAACTATTTCCACTCTGTATTTTCCCTTCAGAGAAGCACAAACACCAGGCAGATGGCAGCTTTGCTATTTTCTGCCCTGCTGGCAGGGGCTTGGAAACAATGGCAGCAAGAATGCCTAAGATACCAGACAGAACAAAATCAAATAGTTTTTCATAAATTCTTTTCCAACAGCTCTCATTTCAGCAAATGAGAATGTCATCCTTGTGGCCACAGTGGGAGAAATTCAGAGCACCTATTTCTGAAACAAGTTCTCCCAGAAAGATTTGCTTATAGCTGTCTGTGCACATGCACATTATATGCATACTTGTTATCTTTACTCTTGCAGAAAATGGGGCTAGTATGGGACACCTGGGAGCGATAGGGGGAGAGTGAACTCTATCCAGAACTCCCTTTGTATGATCTTCAAGCCTCCCCTGTATTTGTTGCCATGCAGTTGCACTTCCCAAATTCATGCCAGCAGTTCCTTTAATCACACCCCCACATGTATTTGTTTGTTTATTAAGTGCAAACTGCATGGCCTGGGGCAGGCAAGCCAACCCAGACTTGCCATGTTTCAGACTCACACCTGCATCTGGGATGTGAGCGTGATCTTCCGAGTGTGGTGTGTCTGTTCAATAAGCAATAATGGAGGTGAGGGTCTTGCCTCATCTAGGTGTTTACCCGGAGCTCTACACCAGCCTGTGTCCAGTGATCATATCTGGCAGCGCAGGACTCCCCTGTTCGCTGCTCTCTTCAATGCACGCGTTATTTGTAGCTACCTGAGCCTGCCATAATCACGGTGGTGTAGAGCCTGGATGTAGTCCAAACTGTTCTGCCTGAGGTTGCGAGGAAGATCACCAAAGAAAACTATGATTTGAACCATTATCTCCCAAGTCATAATTAATTTCACTACTAGCAGGGACCTTTCTCCCTCCTCTTGTGGTTTAATTTGCACACCTGAAATAATGAATGAAAATAGAGCAGGAGTGAGAGGAGCAAGGCTGCTGGGATGGTTCAGGGCTTTGAACATACCCTGCAGAGGGGAGCTCCACCATGGAGGCTGGCTCACATGCTTCAGCATGGGGACCTTTTCCAAATTTAGCCCCACATGGGAGACCAGAACTTCTCAGGCCTCAGGGGTCTGAGATCCATCCCCTACAAGGGTCACTTCCCCTCAGTCTCACCAAGAAAAAACACCTCCACGTTGTGCTTTGTACATCAGGAGCCCTAGTTTGCAGCTGTGCATGGGCATGCAAAGAACATGCACCCTATGAGAATTCTGCCTGTGAAGTCTTGGATGGGATGATGCCAGAAGACTCCAAAACTGGTCCTTGAAGGCCTTTAATAACATAGGTAGTTATAGGAAATTTGCGATGACTAAGGGACTGACCTAATTTTCCTGTGGGATAGTCTAGCATGAATAAAGCCTTCCTCCTGTCTGTCTCTTGTTTCTCATTGACACAGATGTCCTCTCAGTTTTATCTTGAACTGGCATGAAGACTCCAAAGATTTCTAATTTCACACTGCCTTTTATTGTATTACTAAAACTATTAACTCAGTTGAAACAGCAGACCTGGTGGTCTGGTGATTTTGGTGAGGTTGGCACAAAATACTTATCTTAGGAGAAGTGAAATAGGAGATACAGTGCAGTTCAGCAAGAATTTTAATCTGCTGGTTTTGCTCAGTTTTTTAAAGGGTTTGGATTAACATTTTTTTTTAAAATGACTCCTATCAGGGATGTTTCAGAGCCGAACTGTATCCTTTAAACAGGTCTGACCTAGTGATCTCAGAAAAAGTGGCTGAAACCACCAGCAATCTCCAGCTGCATCTATGGCTCTGGACAAGTTTGATCTGAACCCAGACACTGACAGATCAGGGCCTGTGCTGTGCAATTTTTCATTTGATACTCTCCATCTTTGATTTCAGAGGAAGGGAAAGGAAAGTGTGGGTAGAGGATGAAAGGTGCCAGCTATGTCCACACCCTCACATTAAATCCAAACTCACTTGCTTTGGGATGTTAAATATATAGGAGGAAAAGTAGAAGAAACATAGGAAGAAGAATAGGAGAAATAATGGCTGCAGAGAGAAGGAAATTAAGCGACTTGAAACTCATATTCCATTGAAAGCTCAGCTGCACAAATGTAAACCCTTTCATACACACATACATTTTTCTTCATTTTTGTCATATATACTTCCTTCTTGCCTGTCATACCACTGTCCAGAACGGAACAGCAAGGTCAGTTTGACCCAGTCCCTCTCGTTCTGTGCTGGCAGAGTCATAATGTATTTGGTGTGAGCGTCAGCATGGTGCCTTCTCCGCTGGCAAGGAGCAGATGCAAAATGGAGGAGGATCACGAGATGCCACTGCAAGAAATAAAGTTGAATCAACACTTTCTTTGGGGGAGACTAGGCCAAGGAGGGTGTTAAATACTGGTGTGCTCCTCTGATCCATGTCTAGGTGTCCATGTTCTCACTGATAGCCTGTGACTGTAGAAGTGTAGTCTGAGCTCACACAGCCCACAAATCCCATCTGCCTTTGGGGTATGTGATTTCAAGACTCTTCTAAAGTGAATTCTGGAGTGGGCTTATTTGTCCTACTGTGGTTGCCAAAAGAGCAGCTGGGAAATGCGGAGGCAGCTGGGCCAGGCATGGTGAATGTCCTTAAAGACTGATGTAGTAGAAGAGTGTGGCTCCAGACAGGAATTCAGACTGGAGGGATTTCAGGCCATTTGGTTGGCGTCGGGGTGGCTGTCTGACCTGGAGGGCATGGCTGGGAGAGGTGCCATGAAAATAGGCCTGAATTAGCCAGTACCAAAAAGTATAGGGCTGGCTGAGGGAGAAGGCCCAGAGTACCGCCTATGGAGAAGCCTATGGACCTAAGGAGAAGCTCTATCTAGATCTGCAGATAAGAACTTCTGCATCAGACTAGCTTTGTCAAGCAGAATTAATTTCCTTTGCAAGGCATAAGGACCAAAATCCTTCTTGTGTCCAGAGACAGCATTCCAACCAGAAGTATAATGGTTGGATTAAATAATACACGGTATGTAAGTGTATACTAGGATTCACAGACTGCTGGGATGTATCGGAGGGCAATTATGTGGCTGTTGTCAAGGGCCTTGAGCCATTTCTTGCACTAACCTGGGGTTTGTTTTGCCCAGACAACACATTACTACAGCAGCTGTTACCGGTGACAACCCTGCTTTTCATGGAAGGGAGCCAGGAGCTGGTTTGGCCAAGAGGGAATCAGCTGGGGGTCTCCATCAGCAGGTGTTGTGCTGTACTACAAAGCTCTGAAAGAGCAACCAAAGAGCTTTGGAGAGGACCGCTGAGGTTGCTCAAGTTAGTGTTAGTGATGAGCCTTGTTGCCAGTGAACTAATCATGAGGAAAGTCGGGTTCTGTAAGTGTCTGGCATCAGGGATTGCACTATTGCCTGTTGTCCGTATAGGTAGAAACACTGCTTGCCAATAACCCACAAACAGAATTGTATTTGACTTGGGAGCCAGTAAAATTTTTCTAGAGCGAAGCCTTTTCAACAAAGACTGACCAACCCATGTTCCTTTTTAAAATCAGCGATTTCTGCTGAACAGAAATATGCCAGACCCTTGCAAACACCAAATGCATGACAGGCAAATGTTAACAGAAACTTGTGCTGGAGGGATTTCATGCAAGGGTAGGGGATGTTCTGAATACATGATTCATGATGTACATGATACACTGCCCAAATGTTTTTTTTTTTCTTTCTTTTTTTTTTTTTTTTTTTTTTTTC
>VXAV01005114.1:5798-17063 GCA_013399715.1 Alectura lathami | reverse complement strand
TTTCTTCCATTGCTGCTCTGTTTCCCTTAATTAATCAGCTTACTTGTCACTGAATTTGACTTTGGAGATCAAATGTAGAGTGCACCCAGCATGAGTCCTCTCTTCTTATTTGCTGAAGCTCCAAAAGCAAAACCAGACCAAACTCTTTTCCCAGTGTGCTGTTAACAGAGTTACACTTCAAACTGGCTTGGTCTAGTATGCCATTTTCTTTTAATAATTCTTTCCTATTGCTAAATTAGACAGTAATTTCTGTCGGAACTGTCAGGAGTAAATTCTCCCCATAGGAAGACAGGAAGATTGATAGCTTTTTATCTATCTTGATATCAGCACTCATATTGATACAGGGCCCAGAGGCCTCTGTTTGTCCTCCTAGCTAGAACAGCAACGGTTGCCTAGTGACTCACTTGGACTGTCCTGTCCTGGAGGGCCTTGCAAGGAATTCCTTCTGAATGGCATTGTTCCCTCTTTGATCTCAGATAGTGCTGGTGAAGGAGGCTCCACTTGGGAAGCCCCTGAAAAAGCCTTATCTGATTTCCTTCATTAATAAGCTGGGCTGGATTTGAGTGATTCATCTAGGAGGGAATGCATCCCACTGCATAATCCACACACCAAGACATGCAGCCCTTGCATTCATGAGGTGAACTATTCCGAACAGAGCAGGAGAAACCGAATGGAGAAGTGAGGACAGAATTTGGAAACAACACGCTAGCTGATGTGCAGCATCCAAGCATAGCTGATAAGAGAATAACAGCTGCTAGACTACCAGAAAGCACACACCCAAACCCAGGGGAACTCCTACAGAGCCATGAGACACTCTTGGAACCCTGATGTGACTGCCTGGCATTAAGGCAATGGCATAGAGCCATTGGGTGTAAAGACCACGTGGGTTTAAGAGAACATGCCCTGATGGTTTCTGCCCTATAACCAGTATGGTTATAAAGAACACGTGTCATTTCCTCACCATCTATCACAGAGACCTCCTTTGGCCAGAGAGAGCAAAAGGTTGATTATTCTTGGCTGATCTTTTCTTGCTGGACAGAAGCACCCTGGTTCATACTCGGACTTAGTAGAATTGGTCTTGTCATTCTCAGATTACTAGTTCAGCTGCTCCATTAGGGGAACTTCCAGGAACAGAGAAGAAGGGGAGAGGTTCCAAAGCTTGAAAGTGGAAAGTCTGAGACATGCACATTTCCCTTTTACGCTCTCAGTATGAGTTTGAGCCATGTTTAATGCAGTGTCAGCTTTACGAGGTCATTGGCTCTGAAGTCCAACTCCCAAACTGAAGGTTCTTCTGGTGATGTGAGCCATTGTGCATTGCATCTCTGATTTGCTTTGCTGTTACCATTCGCAACAAATAGCAGCGGATTAGAGAAAAACACGCTGGAAAAACAAAGCATATCCAGTCAGGAAAAACTGTCCCCTTAGTTGTCACCATTACAAATACATGAGACTTCCAAAGCCAAAAGCTCACGTCTACCTTGCTAGTTATATCAGCTGCAGGGAAGCACCTCCAGCTATAAAGGAGATCACATTCTTGATTTCTGGAATTCTAATCATTTGTTTTTAATTTTGTAGGTATTTAAGCAGATAAGAAGAAACAAAGATTCCTTGCTGGATCTTTGCCTTGGAATAACTATTCATCTTGCTCAGTTTACCTGAGGCTAGCAAGTTCCTTTCTTCACCTCTGTCTAGGTGGTGTCTCTAGAGACTGAGTGCCTTGAACTAATACAAGTGAGCAAAAGGACTTAATTCAAAACCTCATGCAGACAAGGAGAATCTTTGCATGGATTTCCAGATGCCATGGGTTAGATCATAAACAAGTGCTGTTTTACAGTTCCAACAGTGAATTGCTGATCACCTTTGTCTGCAGAAGCAGAGACCTAGAAGATCCTCAAAGCTTTTGTCTCTCCAGAAAGTGCAATCTGAAATAGACCTGTCTCCAAAGCTGCTTTATACATGTGACTGCAAAAACACATTCTACATCACCAGTTCATTTTTCATTCTTTAAGCAGTCACAGCTAGATTAGTTCAAAGAAAACAATGGGACCTGGTTTAAAATAGTCATTTCACACTTTCTGCACAAATAACAAAGTCACGGCCACCTTAAACTCATTTTCGTTCTATCATTAGGTGGCATTTACAATTGCATAGATTAGAAACAGTATCAATAATCTAAGTAGTTAGAAGCAGGGTAAATTTACTTTCATTTCATTGCCAGATTTGAAACTGAAAAAATGGACTATCTACAAATTTTCCACTAGCTGCTGCCTTCCAGAATAAATGATGGATAGGAAACACCAAGCCAGAAGTTAAATGTTATGGTGAGCTGTAAGCAAAAGGGGGGTGTACTTGAAAGCATTTGCATACCATGGGCACTGCTGAGTGCCTGCCATGTTAATTATAAGATCCCTTCTTCTAAAACAATCTTCAGTTTGGAGACCAAGTATAACTCTTGCCAAGAGGTCTCTGAAATGCCATCAGCAATTGTGCTTTCTGACAAAAAGATAAAGCTAACTAATTGTAAGCACCCTTCGCTGATGATCTCAAAAAAGCCCACTGGCTTCACTTCCTGGAGAGGCAGCAAATAATGTGGGTCATGTGCATTAATATTTTTGCAATGACATAACTTTGGCAGAGGCCTTGGGTGCTTGCCAAGGTGCCACCTGGACCAACAGCATACATTTAACACCACACAGAGCAACAGTCATATAAAATTTAGTCACAAGACCCTATCCAGCCCAGTGCCTTACCTCTGGCAAAGGGACACGGAGCATATATGGGGAAGGAATATCAGAGACAAGGCATGCATAGCTAACTTCACTGGCGTTCTGCTAACTTTATTACAACAGACAAGTTGTGACTAATTGTTCCCTATTCACTTGCTTTGCACCACCCATAATTCTACAGAGTTCTGTCATACTCCCCTCAGCCTCTACTTTTCCCAGTAGAAACTCTTTAGTCTGTTCTTTGCCTCCTGGTAAAACTCTAGTACTGTGTCTTTCCCAGCTTTACCGTATCTTTTTCTTTTTCTTTTACTTTTTCTTTTTCTTTTTCTTTTTCTTTTTCTTTTTCTTTTTCTTTTTCTTTTTCTTTTTCTTTTTCTTTTTCTTTTTCTTTTTCTTTTTTAAATTGGGTGGAACCAGAACTCCAGATGATTTTCAAGTAGTAGGAGCACCCTTGGTTTATACCATGGTGAATCTACATTTTTCTGGTTTGGTCTCAGTTGCATTCCTGATGTTTGCATAGTCCTCTGATAGTGCCAGTGGGCCCTGAGCTGACCTTTTCAGACAACCGACTGTCATGTCTCCTAGATCTCTTTGTGAATAGGAATAACTAAATTATAGCTCATCCAGATAGCTATTTCTCCCCCCTCCACCTTTCCCCAGCGTGCATTACTCTGCCTTTATCGAAACCAAATTTATGGAATTGAAATCCTTGATGGCTCAGTTTCATTAGTATCTTAACAGCAGAGAAGTTCCTTATCTGGTAATGCAAAACCATTTTAACCACAGCCAGGACTGTTGTCACTGAACTGATTAATGGTTAATAATTCATGGATACAACTGCATTTTACTGTATTGCTAAGGTCATTTTTCAACACTGTTAATTTGAATCAGACACTTATTTGCCAGTCATGTAGTAGCATGATGTAGGTGGCTTATTCCTGAACAAAGGCCGACTTCACCTCCAGATAGAAGCAGCATGCCTGGGCAGTGTCCTCAAAAAGGCAAAAGATTGAAATTGCCAGGACAATGTACCTTCTGGCTTTTTTCTTAGCAGCAGTATGTTTCCTGGGCACCTCAAGATTTAGAATGTTCAGCTGATCGATCTACATGGATGGGAGACTCTAATCTGCTGTTTTTGGTGGCTTTGGTTATTTTCTGCCTCCCTTTCTGTCTAGCCTTTTCCCTTTTCTGATGCCTACTTTAAACACCCAGCCGCATTCAAGAAATCACCATCTACTCTAAAATTTCTGCTCAAGATTTAGATCACCACATGGCTGCAAAACATTCTTCTGCAGGACAGGCTATTCATTTTCTGGCTGGTAAATTTTTCTGGCTACCCATCATTGTGATGCTTCCACACACTGAAATACTTTCTATGGACGTTGAATTTTTGGATTCAAGACTGCCCTGTTTGCTGTTGGTTTGCATAGAGCCTAGTCCAAAAGGTACTTCATTCTAAAATATGGAAAAAAGTTGTTTTACAGGATAATGTTACTGCTGTGACAGAAAGGGATTGTATAGGGCATTTTTGTAGAAGGGATAAAGAAAGGAGGAACAGTTGCACTACTTTTCTGCAATAGCAGTGCCCATGCCATTATGTTTCTTATCAGCTTCTCAGCCTTTCTCCACAAACTAAGTGCATATAATGACATAGGAGCCTCTTCCCACTAGTACTGTGCCTTCCTGAATAATTTTCCTGTAGTGAACCAGGGCCTGAAATGGCAAATATGACGCTGTGCCCTGTTTGCTCAGATTTGAAGATTTGAAGGCTATCAGTGCCACCAGGCTGGTGATAATGTGCCAAGATGGTTTCTCCTCTAGAAAAACAGTGTAATTATTTTAGATGGTCCTTTGCAAGCCTGTTGTGGATCTGCAGACACAATGAATTGTATAGGGGCTGTACAACATTATTATTCTTATTACTGTCATTCTTCCCAAAGTTTAAGAGCTGATTGGCAGTCTCTTCTCTTTTTTTTTTCTTTTCACAGAGGAGGCAGAAATTGGCAGCTGATGGGATCTGCAGGATTTATTTTTTATTACTGACCTTTCCCAAAGTCTCAGCAATTGTTTCTTTCCCTTTCTAAAAAAACCACACATGCAGCTTTAAGGACAAGTCAAAAGCTGAAGTGCTATTTCTAAGTGGGTTTTAAGCTAATTTTTCTTTTCTTTTCTTTTCTTTTCTTTTCTTTTCTTTTCTTTTCTTTTCTTTTCTTTTCTTTTCTTTTCTTTTCTTTTCTTTTCTTTTCTTTTCTTTTCTTTTCTTTTCTTTTCTTTTCTTTTCTTTTCTTTTCTTTTCGTCTTTTTACCCCCTCCTTAACAAAGACAGAAATTTATGGAATTCCATTTTGGAAAGGCATGAGAAACAGATGCAAACACGCATGCATCAGGCAAAACAGTCTCTGAAACCTCTTCAATTGGAAGAGCAGATTTAGAAGGACATTTGATGCTGGCAGCCTGTTGAATTGCTACCAACAGGCACAGCAGGATAGCTGTCCATCCAGTTATATAAATAAGCAAATAAGTATGACACACAAATAAAAATATATGTATAAATTTATACATGTGTGCGTAAATATGTATATGTTCCTTGGAGCAGAATTGCAAATCTGGAATTAGAACCAGCAGTCTATGTATGTCCCCTTCTTTTTTTTTTTTTTTTTCTTTTTTTAATTTCCCAATTAATATGCTTAATGCTATTTACAGAGGTTTTTAAAACAATGCTCTAGTTCTCAGCACCTCCTCTCCCTGCATGTTCATAGGATCTCAGTTCAAACTTAGCTAAGGATAGGACTTCAGTTCAGCCCGATACAGGGCTCATGAGATGGACGAGATCCCTGGTGTGTTTCCATTTTCTCAGGTTTCCAAATATTAACAAGCAACTCACAACAGTCCTGCCTAACCCCGTTCACAGGTTTTCTAGCATCTGGAAGCAGCTCACTTTTTACCTGAGGGATGTTTGTGGAGGGATGGCCTGTGGAGGCAGCATGTCTTGTTCACACATGCACAAAATGGCAGTCCAGAGCTTTATGGTTTTTTTTTGTCAGTCACAACACATCTGGTCTCTTATGGATCTTAGCCCCAGATCCTGCAGATCTGGCTGATTTTGTCTGCAGTGCAAAACAATGGGAACTTTCCCCATGGTCCAGGCTGAAAGATAGGGAAATCATCTTCCTTGGCCTGATAGCCTGAGGGCCATCTGAAGTGATAAATATCCGTCCTCTCAGAACCAGGCTGTGATTCTAGTTCATTTTTATTTTGATTAAGAGAAATTTGACTCAGAGGAGCTGGACTGGTGGCCTGGGAGCAAAAAATGCTTTTAGAGGACCCAAGCTGCAGGGCCATGTCTGCATGAAGGATTGTTAAGTGCAGTGCTTTCTGAACTTTCACACTGAGAGGGAGGTGGTTGAGATGATTGGTCCGGCAAATTCCGCAATATCTGCTGTTTTATACCCAGCCAGTGTTTACCCTAAGCAAAGAGGGGACATTTCTGTGGGCATCTCTTGTTTGACTGTTGTCAGCACATCACTTGTTTACTGCAATACAATAAGGCACCATGACGTTGCAGTCAGAATCCATGCCCACTTTCAGAAATTTAGCCTTGTGTGGCCCGGTTCCTCAGGGCGTTACGCAGCTCCATCCTCTGCTGGTAGCATACACCAGGGCTTGGCCTACTGAGCGTCAGAGGTTTGGGCCTGACGACCAGAGACTCCTGTGGAGCAAGGCTGTGTAAAATGCAGAGAAAAAAACAGGCCAGGCAGTGACATGGAACAGCAGAGCCCTTTTCATTCTCTTTGAAGATCCTGCAGAGCTCCTTGCCAACAAAACACCGCAGGACATGAGATTCAGGGCTCAGCAGTAAGTAGGCCTTCCCTAGGGGTGACAGCAGTAGTACGCCGTTAGATCAACAAAAAANNNAAAAAAAAAAAAAAAAAAAAAAAAAAGGCAAGGATTAGAAGGATGAAAGCCCCTTCTCCTGAGCGATGAGATGTACATGGGACACATACATAAGGCTTTTCCACCCCTGGCCCTGCTAGCAGGCTGAGGTGTTCCTCAGGGGGTGGTCAGCCAGCCATTGTCTCCATGGACTTCACCAGCCCTGTGATGCCTTGCCAAAATCAAAATGACTCCATCATCTGCAGCCTGCTTTGGAGTGAGGAGAAATACCCTGAATTCCTTTCATCACTTGCTGTTCAGCTTCTGCACTTGCCAGTGCAAGCTGTGAGGAGCTGGAGAGTCAGTCCTTTCCTCTGCCTCAATTTCCTCACCTATAAAATGGCAATTAAGACATTTTAGTTCTCCCATCAGTAGTGGGCCAGTGACCTCGTGCAATGAATGATACTGTTGTGATCATTTTCAGTGGTGTGATTGCTTCTAGCACTATAAAACCTCTCTTTATTTCCTGAGGTCTATTTGCTGAGCTCTGAAGAGGGGTCGTGATGTGGCATATGTTTCCTTCCCTAGCTTGGGTGGTCATATACAGGGACATATCAGAAACAGCTTGATTCTGGTACAGGAGGACAGCACAGGTTTTTCATTTAAATCTGGTCTTCAGCTATGCTTAGGAAACGTATTATACGCTCCAAGAGACAGCATTGTAACCTCTACACCTATCCATGGTCTCTTCCTTCCTACCTAAAGTTGCCTTTAAATTATACTGGCTAGCAATAGCCACCAGGCGACGCTAAAGTAATCTGAGATCCTGGGGCACGTGGAATCCCTGATTACACCTTCTGTGTCCTAATCCTGCTCTTTGTTGTAGCTGCAGGCAAGCAATGAGGTCGGCAAGGGGCAATCCTCTGCTATGCAGAGAGGCATGATCTTCCTTCCACCAGCAATGACAGCTCAATGTATTTATTGGTCCAGCACAGTGCAGCCTCCCACCCCTTCCAGCCTGAGCACAGGGCCACAGTGTAGGTGACAATGATTTTACTGACACTCCTTCACCTGTGTGGGCTTTAGGGCCAGTGGGCTGTGAAAAGGAGAAGGAGCATGTATGTCTGGCATGCTGAGCGATGGAGGCAGCTCCAGGCATGGGCGTGATGATAGTAGATGTTGAAATCATTAGCCCAGGATTATAGTAAGAGATGGGGCCTGAGCCACAAGAGCAAAATTTGTATCCAGAGCTTGGGGGTGATGCAGTTGGACTTGGGCCCATCTCAAATTCAAACTTCAATGCAGATTTCAGCAAAAAGACACACCAGGCCCAAGGGAGAAAAAGCAACTTATTCACACACACAGATCAGCAACAACAGTGGAGGGGATGCAGAGAAATATCTGNTTTTTCCAGTGGGAAAGCCCCTCCCCACTTTTAATATTGGATCTGGCGCCTTGATTTCCTTCTCACAGAGACATTCCATCCATCTCCAACACAATGAGTAACATGGCTCTGCTGTATGATCAACACAGTGACCCAACTCTCCAGATCACTCTCTGGGAGAACAAATGTCCACCCAAACCTGGAAAGGATGAACTGCCTGTCAGGGCAAAGGAAGCTGCAGGGTGACTCAGAGGCAGAGCACCCAGATCCAGACTCCTTTGGAAACAAGTGAAAATAAAGGTCACCTTTAGATTTCAATCAAGATTAGAATTTCCCAGGTTCAGGCTTGTTTTAATAAGGGGGCTGAACCAGATTGCTAAACTGAAATTTCCTGGCCCACTGGGGATATTTCAGCTTTGGAATAAAACCTTGTTTCAAGTTCTGCGGGTTTGGATTCTTTTCTAGTAATAATTCTATATCCTGCTTGAATAAACCAGTAATGAAGGTTGTGGCTGGTTAATGTTGTGGCTGGTTCTGTGCTTTATGACAGTGTCTCTTGCAATGTTTAGGGACGAGGATATGCAAGACTGGGGAGATGGGTGGGAGTGTTTAAGCACTACTGTGGCTCTGGCAAAGCACAAAAAAAAGAACTGCTCTCCCTTGCCTCGATTGTTGAAGATTAGTTTTTCTTTTCTTTTTTTTTTTTTTTTTTTTCCTTAATGCTTCCAGCTTAGGATGCTCCCTGTTCTATGCCTTTGCAGTGATTGTTGAGGAACAAACATCTAAATAAAAGAAACCTGGTGGTAGATGGGGTGCGCTGGAAACCATCTGTGGGACATGCATGCTTGTAAGTGATGCATTTAATCAGTCTCCTGAACAGAAGCCCACATTCCTGAGGACAAAAGTCTAGGCCAGACAAGGAGCATTCCTCCAGGGCCAGTACAATGCAGCTGGACTGCTACAAGGATGTTACTGTGACAACCATTTCCACCTTGGTCTTTACCTACTGGGTACAAACTGATTGGATGATTTCTGCTTTGGAGGATTGGGATTGCTGCTGTTCATGTTTTGAGGCAGGATCTATCACTCAAGAGAATAAACTATGAACACAAGAACAGCTATTGCTGCTCAGGCCAAACAACTCTCACCATCCACAGAAGCTCTCCCTTGACACTGGACACAGGTGGGCGCCTGAACAAGACAATGGGCAGAAGGACACCCCGTAGCAGTCTTCCCTCAGACTGTCCATGCATCTTTCAGACAGGTGGATATCTTTGTATGGAACATCTTTCCATGGATTTCCTTCTCATGAACTAATTCAATCACTTTTTCAATAGTGTCCTGAGGCAAGGAGTTCCACAGCTGTGTTACCTTTTACAAGAGCAACCGCCTGGTTTTGTTTCTTTTGATCGTGTCTCCTACTACTTTAACTTGGTACACGCCCAGCTTCCTGCTTCCCAGCATGAGCTGCACACAGGTGAAAAATCTTCCACAAGAATGGGGTCAGCTGGGGAGATGATCTCCTTTTTCATAAACTCCACTGGGAAGTTTTCCCCATGGTGCTTCTAAGCTATGAAGATCTGAGTTCACGCAGTCACCCAGGCTCACATTGGAGGCACAGGGACTGACATGCATTAACACATGGGATGAGCTTGGCTGGCACAGGAACGTGGCTACTTACACCGTCTTCTAGTAAATCTATTTTGAACTTGACCCCCAGGGCATTGGTTTCTACTCTCACCAGGAAGAGCCATTTGCTGTTGCTGTTTTTATTTGTTCAATAAATAAATCAATCCAGCCCAGATTTTGACCTTATACAGAGTTAAAATGTAAACAACTGCCCTGAGAACCTAGAAGAAATAGAAGATGTGGGAAGACATCTTTGCAAAATGAAGACATTCTCTTCTAGCACAGCTACTAAGCTTTCAGGTTTTGTGGACTACATGACAGCACTAATTGGCAAGCTGTAATTGGCAAATTTAGAAACTAATCCTGCAATGCAGGAGTGAAATAGCCATTCAGTAATAATCCCTCTTGGAACAAAGACAGGAAATTCAATATCTTTGCGAAGTCCAAAGTTAAACTGGGGGCATGGGTTTAGTGAACAGCTTCTCCTGGTATTGCATTTGTAAACTGTAAACAGATTAAGAAAACCCACTGCCACAAAATATCCTCAGTGATTTTTTCCCATACTTAAATCCTATCTGCATTTGTGCTGTAAAATCTCCAGGAGGCATGGTAGGAAGGAATCTTTCTGCAATGCAGTGTTTTGCTTGATGAAGGAAAGAAGAGACAAGAAAAGGAAAAGAACAAAACAGAGATGGCATGCAAAATAAATAAGTGTCAATTATTGTTATCATTTTTAATTTATTTTTCCTAAGAGCCCTCTCAAGTGTTTCTGTGATTCTGAGAGTCATGGATTGTTTGCAAATTCTTCTTTGTTATCAGAGATAACCCTCCAGTCACACTGTTAGAAAATACAAATATGCTGAATAGAGTCAAAGGCGCTTCAATGTTTGGTTAGAAATTTAGAGAAGGTAGAGGAAAGAAGAAGAACGAGCTTACAGCTACATATCTTTCGCGGTGTCAGTCACAATAGTCAGCTGAGTGAGATATGGAGCCAGAATGGTCTTTCATGAACAAGCTGCTGGCAGTCCTTGTTTCTGCATCCACATCATTCAAACATAAGATCTGACCTTAATGAATGTGGCTTGGGAAGGGGAAAGGTGCATGGCTGAGGAAAATTGTTGCACTCCTGTTATTCAGAAGGGTGTCTGTAAGGGAAGCCTGCAACTACAAATAAATAAATAAATAAATAAATAAATAAATGAAAATAATAAAAACAAAGTGCATGTGGAAATGGACAAATAGAAGCAATCACATTTTAGGTGTTGTGCACAGCTCAGAAGAGAATATTACGCATGACAATTGTGCTTCATACTCTGAAGCGAAACAGCAGAAAAAANCACTTCTGACAGAACTGCTCTGATCACCAAGAAGACTGACAGCTGACATGACAGGAAAGTTTTAAATACTGTTATCTTCAACCAAATGAGGAAAACATTGTTAAAGAACTGTCTCTGCATTTCTGAAGTAGGTTGAACAACTGAGTGTTACCTAAAATGTGGGAAAAATCAATGAAGGTCAGAGTCAGTCTTGATGTGAGCTTATGAGGTGCAAAAACGAAGCCTGTTTTTGCTATTAAAAAGAAATCAAAAAGACAAAAAAAAAAAAAGACAACAAAAAAGAGAAAATTCCTCCGCTAGGTCATTTTTTAGCTGC
>VXAV01005113.1:12668-23053 GCA_013399715.1 Alectura lathami | reverse complement strand
GGAAAAGTTGTCCATAATACAAAATTTCACCAGAAAAGGTTTACAATGAATTCTTAGTACACTCATGAAAAAATGAGTCCCAATGGTAGGGCAATTCTCTTCTCTCAATATTAAGAAATAATAGCACAAGGTATGCAGTAATCATTTGCTTGTTTTCATTCTGTAAATGCCTAGAATTTCTGTGAAAGGAAGATAGATTTTATCTTAATGAAACTTACTATTTAATCTAGGCTAAAAGTATTTATGGAAAACTTGTATTGCAAATATGTTCCTAGGCTGAGATTAATGTCAAAATTCTCAAGACTGGATTTCATTAAACAGGCACAGTGAATCTACACATATTTAGAGATCTGAAATGATGTAGAGTTAATGCTTTAGCTTCAATTTTGACCCTAAGGTCCCTTACAGAATGTAGTCAGAACAAATATCACTAACCATTACAAAACCATTTGTGAGAATGTAGGTATCTACTTGTTATCAGGGTTCATTCTGACACAAGCTTCTCCCAATACCTAACTCTCAAAAAGACACACACACACGCCACAAAAGCAGTATTCAGGCAGAAATTATTTCTTTGAAAGCATGGTGGAAGTAACTCTTACATCCTTTCTAGTTCTGAAACAGGAGGCTGCTGACTGAATAAATACAACAAGATTCATGTATATTTTTCAATCTAAAAAAAGACAAATCCTAAAATGGCAAAATTAAAATGTTGCTTAATTTGGGAAATTTCTCTCTCAAACCAAGCACCAAAAAGTTAAGGCACAAAAAAAAACAGAAGTTATTAACATGTGACCACAGGTGTCCAGAAGTTGCTTTATTTGTCTATACTAATTACAGGTTTTATAATTTTTTAAACAAAATAATTAACTTCTGCCCCTATCTGCCATTTACACTACGAAGAATTTTTTGTTTCCATTTAATAAAGACTCATTTAATAAAAATATGTTGCCAGTACTTGCTGACCCACGGTTAATCTCTTGGACACATTCTTNACCTCACCACAGTTGGTCTCAAGCTGTAAAGACAATTTTACTATGATTTTTTACAACGTGGTTAGAGAGATGAATTTATTACTCAGCTGGCATGCAATTACTGCCCCTGAAGCTGGCCAGTGCTGTGCACTCACAACTGGTGGCTACAAGTCCTGCAAGTTCCTGCCTTTTGCAGCAGGCAGTATGCATCGTCAGTGTCTGTTTGCATCATCCTCCACACATGAAAGTGAACACTGTCACCTACTAACAAGAACCAAAGACTGCATTCACAGATGAGGTCATTGCTTAAACTGTCTCCCTTAGTGAAAAGTTATTAAAAATACATGGTATCTACATACTTACAGAACTNCACAGGTGTCCAGAAGTTGCTTTATTTGTCTATACTAATTACAGGTTTTATAATTTTTTAAACAAAATAATTAACTTCTGCCCCTATCTGCCATTTACACTACGAAGAATTTTTTGTTTCCATTTAATAAAGACTCATTTAATAAAAATATGTTGCCAGTACTTGCTGACCCACGGTTAATCTCTTGGACACATTCTTTAAATCGAACATTCAAGAGACAAAGATTACCAAATTAATTTTCAGTGACAACTTCCTACAAAAATTAGGCTAATGTATTACCATCTACTTACAAGACTACAAGCATGAGCCTGGCCCAAAGCCCACTAATGTGAATGGAAAATCTCACACTAACTTCAAAGTACTTGGGATCGGTCCCTATAACAACTACATGAGGAACATTCCATTTTGGGAGATGCAGTTACACAGCAGTGGTTAATAGAGTCAATGTGAGCTTTTAGTGCTTGGAACTTCTTCCAGAAAAGAGTTNATCTACATACTTACAGAACTCAGAGCAAAACCAATTTCAAAATAATAAAATTGATTACCATATTAAATAATAATTAAATCAAAAATGCTCAAAATCCATTTCCATGTTTTTCTTTACAGAAGTTTATCTATGGGCTTTCCTCTACCTTCTTCAAATCAGATAGCCTTTTTGAGCAAGTTAAAAATTATTCTCAGACAAGGCTCAAGTCAGGTTTCTACATCTTCAGTTCTGTTTTTTATTATTTCAAAAATGGCATTCTTTCCCTTTTCCTGAAAGCAATTATTTCACAAAGAGCAAAGAAAATTGGCTAATGGACTATACAAAAATAAACTCGCTGTGTAGAGTAAGAAAACAAAAACAATGAGAAAAATATTTTCCTCTCTAGTCATTTTCACTTAGAAGAGTTTAATTTGTTTCTTGAACCAATGAAAGATAAAACATTTCTGACAAAATGTGGTTTTTAAGTCTACGTAACTCACTGAAGTATAAGCTGCATTTCCTTCTCTATAGCCATTTAAAGTAACTACAAAATCTCATACAATTATAACTGTACAAATAGACCTGGATTAATAAAAAAAAAAAAAAGAACTCTAAATGTTAAATAACAAAACAGTATTGGACTCATTGCTATTCAAATTATTACATCAGAAATTAATCCCACTTATGAATTTTAAATGTACAATTTACCTGGTGCTAACCAAAATCTACACCCAAAATTCACGCAATTTCATGATCAAGTTGCATCTGGCAGTTAACAGAAGACCTGATACCATTTCAAAAACCAGAAAGATAATGATTAAAGGAACAGGTTATGCTGAGAGTAAATTCACATTAGGTCCTATGTTTGTTAAACATAATTAATATGGAGTCAAATCACAAGTTAATTTGCTACAGTCAAAGAAATAACAGCATTCTACTGCCAAATCTTTTTTTTAAATAAATAAATAAAAATTAAAAGACCAAGACACTAAATGCAGGAAACATTTTTTCATTACCGCTATGTTCGATCAACTTCCATTTTACAGAAATAAAAATAATATAAAGCTAACATCCAGCATTTAGGTAATATTTCCTGCTAAATAATATAAAAATAAAATCAAAATACCACTGTGAAATTGGAAAATGCACTTGTAACTGTACAGAAAAACAGCATCTTAATCCAGAATACTTACATTATTGCATTCTCCCAGGAAATATAGTGCAAATCCATCAGCTTTTGTCGCTGCCAGGGCAATAATAAAAGAAATAATTTTACTCAGAGGGGGAATCAAACTTATACAAGTTCTCTGAGGTGAAACCGCAGATTCAGTTGTACTTAGGACAAACATACACATTTCTAAAGGTGAAAGTCTATTACTGTGTCCTTTGAAACTTCCGAGACTCTACAAAATTAGAGGTACAGAACAAAACTTGTTTTCACCCCTGTAGTTTACCATATTCTAAATGATAATTAGAAACAACTTGTTTACACATCAGACTCTTATTCCAAGGCCTAATGTCTGTAAATTCAAATTGGTTCATATGGCAGTATAGAAGTAAAATAAGAACATGCATTCACAATGTGATCAGGCAGACAAGATTATAATTTCCATGAGTAAAATCAATACTGTTCGTAGATGGTAGGCTATATTTGTCCTTGTCTTCAGACAGAAAAGTCTGGGAAAATAAAATGTTGCAAATATTGCCATAAAAAATGTGTTTCAAAACAGTTTCTATTTTCTGCACCTGTCCCATTCCAAAAACAGCAAAACACACCAGAATTTTTGTGCTTGCATGATTTTTGCCAGACTCGCATTGCTGTATGCAACAGGGTAAAGTTGAATTCCTTAATCTTTCAAAAATTTAAAGTCAACCAACCATTATAACTTACAGTTGAAATGAAAACTCTCCAAACCAGATGAGGATATAGGATGTCAATGTTTTTTACACTGTTTTACACAGTAGACTTAATACATAAGAGCGTAGGTAAATATTTCTTTTCAACAGTTAATAACCATTCTAACCAGTAAATGTACTTACATTGTACCCTATTTTAATGAATGAACACAAGAATCCGTTTAGTACATTTCATGGGAGTAATTACACTTTTGTGTGATCAACTCAGTTGGCATTCTGCATTCCTTTAACGGAAGGAAATAAGTCCTCTGTTGTTACTCGCTTATTGTCAACCATGTAACATCACTGAGAGTTCAGGGCATGGCAATTTGCATTCAGATTTTAAATCCTTCAGCTGCAGCATATAAGTGCACTGAGAAATGTGGTAAAAAAGCACTGTAGAGAAAATATTAAAAAAACTCATCTGTTAAGGAAAGAATAAAAAAGCAGAAGATAAGTAGACGCTGCCTCTACCAGCTTCTTGCTTGCTGTGTATTAACAAAACCCAGCCCTGATTTGCTCTGAGCTGGATATCAATATCCAAAAAGCCACTAAAGCAAAATGGTCCTTTTGAAACATCACGTATACAAGCCAGAACAACTATTCATCATTACAAAATGACGAAGTATTCATGCTGGGGAAACCTTTTTCGAGAGCTGCTTGAAAGCTGTACTGACCAAAGCTACCCATCCTTCCTGTTGAAGTCTGAGTACATCTACTACGGCTAAAATATAAAAAAAAAAAAAAAAACAACAAACTGCCAAACCACATTTATACTGTTATCTGGGATTTTTCTTTTTTTTTTTTTTTTTTTCTTTTTAACTTTGAATTTTGAATTTGATCACATGTAGTATTCTTTATTTGCTACTAATAATACTTACTTTGGATAGTAAAAAAAAATTATTACACAACTGAATACAATCTCAGATTATACAGAAGATGCCCTCTCTCAATAACATTTCGGTTTTGTTTGAAAAAGGGGTTCAAGTATGCAGTGATATTACCAATTTTTTTTTCCTACTTCAACATCGATGTTGCAACACCATCATAACGAGAATAATCTATTGTTTGCCTCATTTGACAGGGTGCTCTAATTTTGCAGTTGGGTACTGAGCTCTCTCCAAGGAAGAATCATAGAACGGCTTGGGTTGGAAGGGACCTCAGAGATCATCTAGTTCCAACCCCCCTGCCGTGGACAGGGCTGCCAGCCACTGGCTCACTAGATCAAACTGCCCAGGAACCCATCCAGCCTGGCCTTGAACACAGCCAGGGATGGGGCAGCCACAGCTTCTCTGGGCAGCTCAGGTGCAGTCAGGGATCCATTGAGGTACAGAAGTTGAAGTTCATACTGAGACAACGCCCAAGGAACACACTGTTAGCCCTCAATATCTGTCTTTACTAATTAAACCACATAACAAATGTGCTGTGCACTGGTGCTGAGGAACAGCACCTTCTTACCTATTTTAATGATGCTGCTCAGTTCATACAAAAGTAGCTGGTTATCGCCTCCTGTATCCAGGCGCTGTTCTATGTAGCTGTTCAGTTCATACACTACACCTTGCATATTAGTATCTTGATACTAGAGAAGCAAAGATGAGAAAAAACATTTTAGAATAATTCAGAGGTAATTTGCAGTTTTTAAAACACACATTCATTAAAAATTATACATTGAGATTTCAATACTGTTTCCATCTTGACTGTCCCAATGCAGCTGCCCACAGAACTGGGTCACTGCCGAGCAAGAAGCATTCCACTCTCTTGCTCCATTAGTCATTTGTTCAAAATGTACTGTGTAAACCACTGAACAATTAGCAATTGCCTAAATTTGGCCAAGGTCACATGACAACACGTCAAGAAGAAACTAAGAGACGTGACAACTGGAAGGTAAGCAAGCTTCAGTCCCTTTCTTTTAAGCTCCCACTCCATCAGGAAAGGAGGCAACTAGGTACCTTTGCCAGCATCTTCCACCTGAAATTTAGTAACCAAATGTCACTGATGTGCAAAGCACAAGAGCTCTGAGGTGGCAGCTAAAGCAGATCCACCTCTGAAACACAGCAGCAATTAACAGCACCAGACTGAAGGACAGAAATCACACGTGTCAAAACCATACTAGCCATTGTGGCCTAGGAAGCATTTGTTTCAATGGAAGGTGGCAGACACAGAGCAAGAAAGAGATTACTAAGCATTTAGGATATTTAGATGGGAGCAATGAAACAGCAACACATGCTAGAATTTCACACATAAGGAGATGCATCCTCCTTTCAGGGGCCCAGCTGCATTTGGTTATCCAGTTCCTTAGCGCTGAAGGGCTGATAAAACTGGCAGTAAATGTGTGTGTGTAGCATGACAGCATCACAAACAGTAATTTCACTGAAAGCAATACTTGGCAGTAAGTACAGATTCATTACCCTGCCCAAAAGTGGTAATGTGGTGACTGAAGAAAGTAATATGGTCAATTACTTATTGAACTCAGTGACTCAGTAAATTTTGTCACTTAAACTAAAAATGAAGCTGGTGATATTTAGATGAATTAATGTTGCTTGAAAGACTAAGAATTATTCTCCTGCTCATTCATACTTTAGAGCCAAATGTATTTTAGAGCAGACTAAGCAGTACTACAGAAAATGCCACAAAGGTTCGGAGTACCACAATGCTCCCACTTTCATGCACACATAGTCAGTCTGTTTTATATTTCTGTAGATTTTTTCTGTCTGTACTTCATGTGCATGCCACTCTTGCTGATGGATTAGGCACATAACTTACACAGTACAATCTATGCTAACATTTTTACTATTACTTTCATGCATTTCTACATACAGCATACTGTCATGGCCAAAGAGCCTACAGCCTTGTATTGAGGATACACTTGGCTTCTCTATTTCAAACCAAACTAAAACAAAAACTCAACCACGTGCATGCTGGGTAGTGCCAATTCCTGATTCCTTTAAATTAAGCAGGTTTTAATCCTGACCTAAAAATGGTTCCTGAAAACATCCAACCTCTGCCGTGACCTTTTCTTAACACGTGGTGCAGTATTAATCTATTGCTCCAGATGGACATACTGGAACATTTGAGACCTAATGAGTCCAAATTGTTCTTGCTGTATAACAAAGCTAACACTTCATAATTCTTTCTATAAATTGATGTGATTATTATAAATTTTGTCAGAACTGCATACATGTAGTTACTGCTTGGGTAAGTCTTGAGTTTATAACACAGATCGCCATTGCCATTATTAGCACAGTATGGCAGCTGGCAAGCTTCCATTTGCAACTGACCGTCCTCTGCCGTGTCCCACATTTACTATTGTATAGTACTTCAGAGGGAGAAAACAATAGCATACTTTCATGAAAGTGGAATTTTTATGAACAGCTTTATACTTATGATACAGCTGCAAGCAGCTATGCAACAGGAAAACGGTGAATGCAACACTCCTCTGTTCATGTATGTTAACCTACAACTGCAGAAGTAGCCACATATTCTAAAATAAAGGCAGGTAATCAAGCACGAACGTACAAGGCATTTATTATGTGGGAGAATGCCTTCTCAGAACTTGGAAGTGAATACTTCTCACTTGTGATACACAGTCAGGATTTAAATCAAACCTTCAAAGGTTAATGCTTATACAAGAGAAAGAATAATCAAAATGAGCCTACTGGCATAATAATAACTTTCACTATAATCAAGCAGCAGTGCTGTGTGCATAGTAATTATATAATAAGCTCCATGCCCTTTATCCTCACCTCTGCAACATATGCCAGCAAACATTCTGTAAGCAGGGCAAAGCATTGCATGCATTCATGTTACTGAAAGATGGCAGCCTCATAATACATGCGGCTGTCCTACAGCAGATTTCAACTACTAGCAACCTGTGAATCCACAACTGACCAGATGAACAAATTCTGTCCAGATTCACAAGTAAGTAATTCTACAAGTTAGATCAATCACCAGTGAGGAATTATTCCGTCATGCTGCAAAATGTTTTTGATTTTTACAACAGTGGAGTGAAAGAGGTTTATTTATTTGATTTCAGGCATTTTAGAATGGATAACTGCAATATGTTTGATTGAAAAGCCACACTACTTTTTATGAAACTGTGTATTTAAAGACCAAGTCATAAGCAAACCTAATTACAACCACTATTCAATGCAGTTGCTAACACAGACCTGCAGATATTTGGTATCAAACTTACTTTAGGAACGTAATTCCTAAAAAAAAAAAATCAACATACTCAGTGGAAAACACATTTTCTTTGTCCTCAGACAAATCAGTTTCTCAATTTACTATAGTAGCTTATTTTGCAGTTTAAACATTATTAATACTCAGCTCCTTTTAATTAATCTTCCTATTGCTGATTTTCTTCTATGATTCAGAGTCCATATGTATTTTGGTATAATTACTGTAAAATTCTGAATTTTGATGGAATTAAAATGAACTAGAAAATGGTTTGACACCATCATACCGCTATGATACTGGCATAATCATATTACTAATACTGCATATATTATAATGCTATGAAAAAACTAACGATTAAGAGGGGATTCTCGTTATAAATATTCATCTTCAAAATGCATAAATTTAAAATAAGATTTTACATGACTTTATAAAAATATTTCTATGGCTACTTGTCTTTAGAAGGCTTTGGTGCAATAGAAGACAGTATGTGATGATGAATGATGTCTTACACCTAAACAAAAAGGCTGATAATCACATTTTTTTTCATTGCATGAAAGGAGACACTGAAATATCATAGAAATGAATTTATCATACTCAGTCTGAACAATTATCATAAGAAATGCAAGAATACAATTTTACATATAAAGAAAACTGCAATGAAGATTAATGCATATGCTTTCATGCTTACAGAGAAGCTGTGTCAGAGGCGTTTTATGATGCTGCAAGAAAGAAATGCCCTTCTGCTGAAACAATAAAACTTCATTAATAGGGTCAGTAAGTGCAATCACAATCCAGAAGCATATTTGTTTTCTCTGCAACTTCCTCAAATCTTTTCCGAAGAGCAATGAGAAGTTGCTCTGTAATACTTATTCCTAGTACAGAACACTTCCTCCAAGTCAGCAACCGCCTGCTCCTGCAATAGAAACATACACTTCTGCAGACTTCGTAATGTATGACATTACCACAGGCTAGGAGAAGGCAGATTTCCAGAAACAGAACTGCTGTATTTCCATGTAATGGATGGCCAAGAGATGGCTAAATGTACTTTGGGGATGAAGAATGTCACTGGACGAGGAGAAGAAAAATCCTGCAAAAGCCACAAAATGTGGGCAAGAATCGGCCATAGCCAGAGAGACTCCTCTTGATGTTGCTCATATTTCAGCTGTAACTTAGACATCCTGGGCTGGCTTCAAAGTATTTCAGAGAGAATCACATGACAGAGCTCTTTGTCAGATGATGCAGAAGGCTTCAAGTTGGCCACAGGCCTGAGAGCCAGAGGAGTACTGCTTTCTGGGAGGTGGCTGTGAAGTCCTGTTTTGCTACAGACTCAACAGGGCAGGAGAGCACAGCTGTTTTGCCCAGGAACTGGGAAAATGTGCTGAGCTGTCATACCAGTATGTCTTGGAACACAGCTTCTGGGAAAGAAAGAAGCAATTCTTGGCCAAGCAAGCATTTTCTTGAACATTTGTTACGGCTCCACATCCACCCTTACAAGTATTATCAGACAAATGCAGACAGCCATGGGAAAGCAATGCAGCTCCTCATAACCAGTGCTTCTGGTTCAGTCTCTGGTCCTATTATACAAGGGAAGCCGACAGAATGAGGGCATGGCCTGACTCTCACCACTAGGCAGGACATGGAACATGCAATGAGGTGCTGGAAGAGCCCACGTTATACAAGTGTCCACTGCCACCCTGTCCATTTGCAGGGCACTCTAGTGGTGCCAAAGGGCCTCCAGCATTGATGGGCCTAGGATACTCTGTCCCAGGACACCTGAAAGGGGGGTCATGAGTCTGAGACACCAAAGTGTTCAGGTTAGAAGTATATTCCTGGATTAGGATCTGTTGGGACAGTGACTCAGTAGTTGTTGAAGGATGCTAAGTCACTAAGAATAAAAGACACACCTGGGCCAGCGAGTTTTTGTGTAGGCATGGGAATTCAAAATGCCTATTCTCTCCTTGGTAACACAAGGTAACACCTCAGACAACTAGCTAAAACTTCAACGAACCACCTGAATTAATCTCTCAACGACAGTTTCAAGGCCTCTAGATTCTGCACAGTACTTCACACAAAACAATGTCCTTATGCAGTGACTGGATTTCACCACAAATACCTAAGCTGGGAGATCAGAAATGTGACAAGAACCTCTGTCCAAACTTCTTCAATTTTCTCTTTTATTTGACGGTTATAACAATAAACAATAACAACATTATAAAACATAACAATAAAATCTCCTGATAAGATTACATCCAACACAAGTTTTCTTCCCTCTAATACTGAAGTCTCAGCAACAGAAGAGTCATCAGGGAGCTGAGCCACAATTTAAAAGATTAACAAAAAAAAATTAAAATAAAAAAGTGCATTCATTTGAAGTCTTAATGATCTGAACATTTGCTTGACATTTGACTGAGATGTCAATCTAAAGTATTTTATGCTAGATATGTTCATGCTGCACCAGAAGTATAAAAAGAATGGGCTTACACATGTAAGTTCTCAATGTCAT
>VXAV01005108.1:42200-53471 GCA_013399715.1 Alectura lathami | reverse complement strand
AAAAAAAAAAACAACACCTTTAGGCTGCAGATGTCTAATGCATACACAACTCCCTCACCATGCAGCAGCTGGAGACTATATTTACCTCACCTGCCTCAGCCAGTTCTTAATGGTTGGGTGGAAAACATGTCTCTCCTCTTGGAGTTGTCTAAGCCTTATAGCCAAGATTTAGTGCTGTCACTCAAATGTTGACACTGTACATTTTTAAATTCAAAATCTTCCTTATTTAGAAGTCTGTGTATTAATAATACATATAAGAAGTCTGTAGGGAGATCAAGAGGAAGACCTCAATGTCAGTTATAGTTTTTTTTTTCCTTTGCTTGAGGTGCTTCCTATTTCAAGCCACCCTACTGGTTTTTGGTGCAGAAGTAAGGTTACAGAACAAAACCAATTTCACTGACCTTTTGTGACTGTCAGTCCTGAGGCCAGCACCGAGCCTTTCTGACTCCTGGTGAGGTCTGGAGCCACTCCAGAGTTGCTGCACTCGGTTAGTCGTCACCAACAAGAGCAGCAATGACGTTAAGATTCAGCATTTCAGTAGCACTCTAATTGCATCCACTTTTCTGTTCACGACTTCTCTATTGCTTAGCAGGACACAAGGTGGCACAGAGTTAAGACAAGGATTAAGAGAATTTCACATTATTGGGCATCCTCGAGCAGCTGGTTAAGGCAATTTTGGGTAAGAAGGAGCTGCAGCACAAATAAAGACCTGGCTCGTTAGGTTTAAGACTTGCACCTGTGAGATACTCACCTCCAGGTTCATCTCCTGTGCTGCCTCCCATAAGTATGAAGTATGAGCTACAGCCTTGGGCTTCTGGCTCCTGTTTGACTGTGCCTGCACAAGCCTCCATGCTGATCACGGAGCCCAGAGAGACAGGTTCTCTTTCATAGTTCAGTCAGGACTGGATTTTTTTTTTTTTTTTCCATATTTATTGGTCACACATATGGCTTTGCGAGCTGCTCAGAGGTTGGAAGTCAGTCCTCCTGACTTTGCAGCGCAAATTCTAGTCTAGCAGGCTGTTTGCCAGAAAGCCTCTAACCCCAGCACGTATTTATGTCGCTCCTGGTGTCAACAGCTAGACAACTGCAGCTGGAGGCAGGGAGGGTCACAAGTGGAGGCAAACCTTCCAGTCACTATGGTCGGTTTCCTGGAAAGCCTGAGAGGGAGACGGAGCTCCTTGGTTCAACACTCAGCGTTTAACAGCCTAAAACAGGAGCAGAGCAGTTGGTGCGAAATGCTTTTAATGGCTTGGGCTGCTGAGCAGAGTTGCTGAGGTCTCATCCACTGTTTGTTTACTCAGGGATTTCAGATAGAGGGAACCTCGAATCCAAAATGCAGGGCTCACCGAATCCAATCCACGCTTTAAGGAAGAATCCCTTGCTTATCAGAATGTGCATCATGATGTGGGATGCGGCTGTCTGGGCACTCAGAGGCAGAGAAATGCAGGTAACCCCAAGAGGAAACCCTGATGTTCCTGCAGCCCAGGGGAATTTTGCCACCCATTTAAGCAGAGGCAGATTTCACCTCTGGAAGTCTGCCATGGGATGACACTGTGCCACAGGCATTCACGTTATTACTGGTGACACATAGGTGGGTGCTTTTCTCTCTGTTTTGGTGGTTGTCATAGAGCCTCAGTCCTCAGGTGTGATCATTAATGCAGCCACACTGCTAACTGAGCCTCCACTCCTCTTCCTCACTGGCAAGACCCTTGCTTTTCCAGTGCACCGCTTCTCACTGGGGTGCTGTAATGCATCTTTGGACTGGAAGGCTTTTTCTGCACACAGAAAGGGAAGAGTGCGTGCCCTCTCGTGTGAACAGGATCAGCCTCCTCTGCAGCTTAAAACCACATAAGCCAGGCAAGGATTCCAGGTAGTGTTTATCCCAAAGCATTTCCAACAATCCCACAAGAATGTTAATTACTGACACCAGCAATCTTGTTCTCATTCATATAATGGGAGTGCCTGAAGGTCTTACCTGAGGTTGGTCCCATTGTATTAGGACTCTGCATTCGCACAATAAAAGCAAGTCCTTTGCTCAGAGAAGTCAGAAGGAAAACTGAACCATGGAAATGTGTTATGAGTCACTGAGGGTTGCGCAGCAGGTCCACCATGAAGACAATTTCACACGTAAACCCTATCACATATTTTCCCGGTCTTTGTGCTGGTGAAGTGAGACTGCGGCAGTCTGAGAACAATTAAAAGTGGAGAGGGAAAAAAAAAATGGAAAAAGGCTCAAAACAAAAGAGCAGCTCTGCAGTGCTGGGACCCATGCACTGATCAGGGCCTTTAGGTTGCAGGAAGTAGAGAGAAGCAGCCACACCACCTGCATGAGACCCAAACGGACCAGCAGGAGTTAGATGAGCAAGCCTCAAGCTTAAAACTTGAGGTGAGACAGATTTTACTACTGCCTCAATAATCTCATCACCCTTTCAAATGCTGGGAAGGAATTTCCTAAAAACATAATGGGTTTTTCATGGAAGAGATATTGGACCTCTTCATTTTTCCTGGAGGACTTGGAGGCCAAGAAAGGCGGGCAGTCATGCTGCAGCACCTGTGCGTGCTGCACAAGTCTGGAGAAGAGCTTGTGGGGGAGAGCAAGGAAGTCTCTTTGCAGAGAGTAGCAGCAGTGACACAGCCCTGATTTGCTAAGGAGCGAAACAAGCTTCTGTTCCCAGCAGTTTCTAGTTTGAAAGCAGAGCTACGCCTGGAATCATTCTGCATCAATTTTATTGTAAAATAATTTCTAACTTCTTGCAAATGTTAAGCATCTCCAAAAGCAGGGCAAAGTTGTCAGCAGTTCTTCCTGGTTGGCAGAAGTCAGCTCCTCGCCCCCATTAGTACTGCCTGAATCTCTCTCAGCTGTGGGACTGCGCAATTTGGAGAAGCAAGGGACAGTTTTAAAAGCAAGAGCACATCTCACGCTGAGGAGTGGTACCACACTGCTAGACAAAACGTGGGTAGCCTTCAAACAGGTGAAGCGTTTGACTCGCTAAGGCACTTTTCACACACATTAATTTTACTTTCTTTTTCTGCTTAAACATCCCCTCAGGGCAACAGCTCTGGAGAAACACTGCCCTCCTGCCACCTCTCCATGCTCCTCCCAGGGGAGCGGTGATGAAAGCCAGGAGAGCAAAACACGCAGCTGTGATGGGATGTGAAACTCGGTGATCGTGCCGTGATCTGCTGCATCCTCCTGGCAGCCATGCGGCACACAAAGCACCTCAGGACCCACACCTCTGCTGTCACGATGTGCTTTTACCACAGGTGTTTATTTCCTTAGTACCTGAATGGCAGCTTTAGAAACCAGAGTACAGTCTGAGTGCTACAGGCTGCAGCCCCCTGACAGAGCCACTAAATCAGACTAATTGAAACAACAAATATGCCCGAATGGCAGTTCCTCAGGAAAATGCTACCCTTACAACACGCTGCTTTTACTGCTAACGTAACTTGACTGGGCTTATTGACTAGCTGGGATTTCTGCTACTGCGTTTGAAGTCTATTGATTCTTAGAAATATGAAATGAGTTTCAAAGAGGTCAGAGTGTGACTTTGTGTCCAAGAGAGACCCAAAGACATTCAGAAATATTAAAGGGAGCAGTGGGAACTGCAGAGAACTGAATGAGGTTCCTAGTTCACACCAACAGAGACCAGTGGGTTTGGAAAATCACTGCCCCTTGGCAGCCGTGTGCCTTGCCCAAAAAGAGGTAAGGGGCTGAGCCACTTCCTAGCAAACGGGTACCACACCGCAAGAAAACATTCCCCAGGCTGCTGTTCCACCTATTTCCCTTCCATTAATGCACATTTTTGGGAGGGAGGGTGCTCTGGGAAGGACCCGAGGTTGAAATGGCACATCCTCCTTCAGTGCAGCGCGAGGTACATGCTGGCAGGGAAGGCTGGGAAGAAAACACACTATGCTGGTAGCATACAATTTGTGTAAAAGCAAGATGCCTTCACGCTCACAAAGGCATTCAGGTAGAAAGGAGACTGGAGAGAATTCAGACATTGGGAATAAACTTACATTGCTAAAAAGGAGAATTAGTAGAGAAAGAGGTTGAGGCTATCAGAAGCACCCTTCATTTCTGAACCTACAGAGGTGAATGTCATCAGCAAGAAACCCATTTCTCAGAACGGCTCTCATTCCACATTCAGAAACCTTCGTTGAGGGCTGGAGAGAAACTGAGGTTTATGTCTGTATCATCTGGAAGGAACATTTACATTCTACGGAGGAAAGAAATGGCATTTTTCAGATGTGAGCCCTCTGAGGCAGGTAACAAACAAGATATATTTGACAGAGGAAAAAAGCTTTCTCACAAATCTAATGTTTATCTGGCCCCAAATGGCTGCAATATGCCTCCAAAACCCTCTTTCAGGTTTCAGCATCATCACCCTGATGCTTGCTTCAAGCTCTGTTAGATTTGTCTGAACCATCCTCTCCGATGGTAGTCCAGCTTCTTCCCTCTGACCCCCAGCGCACTCACCAGGTGCCAGGTACCAGTCATCTGCTCCTTCTGAGGTTGCTGGTGCAATATCTTCTGTGAGCTGCTACCCCTCCTGCTGCCAGGCCATTCTAGGAAGTGCTTCTGGATGAAGACATAGGTCTTGTACAGGGCTACAGCCAGGTCATACGCAGGAAAGGTTTTTCTGATTTTCAGCTGATGCATATGTCAGAAGTGACATATGTAAGAGATCTTCACCTAAAAATAACGGCTATGACGTACACAACAGAAGGACTAAGCACAGAAAGCTCTGTGATTCTCTAACCTGAATTATGTACTTGCAGTGTTGAGAGGCAAACTGATCTCAGGGAAGAGATGAGATCCCGACTGGGTTTTGAAACAAACCGCTTCATGGTCCCGGAGTGGGCAGGGTGACACTGTAGCAGAAGGTGAACAAAGCACAGCCTGAAAGATAAAGGGAAATTCATTAACTTCAAGTTTTGCACCAGCTAGGAACAGCAGTAATTGGCTCTGAAAGCAGCGAACAGTCTCTCAAAAATGGGCAGAAGTGAGTGAAGCAGCTCCCTGGCAGCACTAGAGTGACCTTCTTTCGGACTAAAGGATTTTGTTGTTAAATGTACAGGGAACCAACAGACAGCAAAAGAGATGGCCTGAAATATTAGCAGCCAACAGAGCTGTGTCAAAAAGCCTTTTCACATTAGAAGAACACCTTCACCAGAGCACATGAACAATAGCGAGGGTTTCAAAAAAGAAAAAAGTCTGCACAGGGTGCTGGGCAAAGCTGAATAGAGCCCACCCATTATTAAGTTCATCTGCTATAAAAAAAAATTTTACATGGAATGCAGCAGACATCAGAGGAAGAGGTGAAAAGGCTCACAGCTCTGTGAAAGATAAGAGGAAATGCAGAACCGACAGCAAGTGGACACTGATGGGTCACCAGAGAAAGGGGAAGAATATAACCCTCTGTGATTGCAGTTAAGCACAAATAAATACATAGGGAAAAAAAAAAAAATCTGTTTCCTGCAAGGAGTAAAGTTTGGGGGAAAGTGGACTATGCCAAATATTTTTCTCTGCTGGAGGCATCAGCGGGGCTCCGACAGACACGTTAGGAAAACAGAGCATACGTTTGTGCATATTCAACAGCCCCTATGGGAGACATAATTTTCTCAGGCAGCCATTTGGGTTGTGTTTGGCACTTGAACTGTTTCATGGGCTTTGATAGCCTAGGATCTGCGGAGATGATGTTTTGTTCTGCAGGAAAAGAGCAGGAGCACATGACCAAAGGCTCTGATCTGCTTTTGAAAGACCCAGGCCAGCAGAGCTCAACCAACAAAACTCCTTTGTAATGGAAATGCCATACCTAGGCATGAAATTAGAAAAGCAATGTGTACAAGGAGATTACAATAAGATAGAAGTCATCCCTGGTATTCCTGCCCTAGCAGAAAAGAATGCAAAGTTAAGATACCTTTGAGTCGTGAACTGTCTGCCCAATTGAGCTGCCCAAGCAATCAATGAGCGATCTTTATGTGCAGGAGCTTGCCATACACCTTACAGATCTTCACAGGGAAGCTGAGAGGAGCTAATTAATAGCCCCAGATAAACAGAGTTAAGTGCAAAACTGGACATAGATCTTTACAGACCGGTGCTGACCGAGCTGAATTCTCTCCTTGCACTCTCACTAGTGCTTATGACCCCGGTGAGGCACAAAGATTAATGCTTATACAAAAAGCATTTGCTTTCCACTTCTTGTGAAGCACTTGTGGGGCTGGCTGCCTGAACATTTCGTCTGGTTTCAATTAGAGACAGTACTAGTCTTCACTTACAGCCTTAGCTGGGTGCAGTTTTGCTCTATGCAGCTCCAGCTACAAACCCCTGTCCCATTCCAGAGTAGCCTGAAGTGACACCTTTCCATCCTTATCTTTACAGCCTCGAGGAAGTTAATTCAATAATCATCCAGGCTCTGTTTACATTCCCAGCTGACCAGCTCCATTCATGTCAGCAGTCTGCAGCCCTGCAGTGCCCCGAACTCAGAGAGGTAATGACTGCTATTCAGAGTTAACCCACAAATCACTGGGCGGGCAGGAGATGGTGAAAAGCCATGCAAATCCTCTTTGTTCCCAGGAGGCACGGGGTAGGAGCCTTCAGGAGGAGTCTCAAGGCTTTCCCGGAACATAGGCTATTCCCTAGGGCATCACAGACACCAAAGAAACTTTCTCGAACTGTTTTGCTGTGTGCGAATGGGATGTCAGTGATGGCAATCACTCTGATGAGCTGAATATGTTGAAACAGCCCAAAATAGTGAAGCTGCACAGGCCAGCTCACTGGCTAATAACGAGCCTCTGAAGATGTGTACGCTGAGACAACACCTAGAGGGAAACATCTTCCTGTCTGACTCCACTTGCTCTCTTAATTAGGCTTCTGTAATCATACAGCAGTAGGAAAAAGCTGGCTTCCTTTGGAGAAATACCGCAGCAATGGGTAATGTACATGTTCCAACATCAAGGCCTATCCAACAGCGGGACGGGCTCCCCAGCCACCAGCGTATACCCACAAAAGCTTAGGGCTGTGTGCTAGGGCTCATGTGACTTTTTGCAGAAAAGGTGAAAACACACGAATTTGAGGATTGGACTGCACACGGTCTTTTGCAGATGTGCACCTGGGAGAAAGCTCTCCTCCAAAACAGCCTACAGCAAACCTCTCCAAGGAGGGGGAGCAGCCTGCACACCCCATGCCCTCTCCTCCCCTGCAGAGGGTAGGGGCAAAGACCTGGTGTCCTCCCCCAGCCTGGGCAATGAGAACATGTGCTACAGGATCACCCATACAGTGCAGAGCAAACAAAACAGTGTGTGTGAGACACATCCAGAGCCCTCCAGCCTGGTGCACAGGACGAAGCTGAACTGCTGAAAGTGAAGTCTGCCGTGTATAGGCAGCCCCTGCAGCATGCAGCACCGAGAGCAGGTTTTTCAGGATCATGACTGTGGACAAAGGTGCCTAAATTCTGTGCAAATTTCACTTCAGATGTCTGGATCTAAACCTTAAACCTCCCTTTAGTCCTGTGGAGCACAGCAACACTTCCATGGTGTTTCAGGGTCATTGTTCAACTCAGCAATCCCTCTTCAAGACCTAGGGGTCGGAGGTCCAGCACAAAACCGCATTGATTTTAGAAGTAAAAGTGAGGTAAAAGAGGACATCAAATAACAGAGACAGCCTGCAAGCACTGCTAGGATTTAGAGGTGTAATATGCTTGAGAAAAGTAAATCTCAGGCTCAAGGGCTACAGCTGGTCTTGGTCCCCTCACCTCAGCTGACACTGCAGCGCAGCGTAGCTGGACGTGTCATTCCTGGATCCAGGTCTCTTGGCTCCAGCCCTCGGAGATGCCTTTCTGTGTGGTGGATCATTAAAGCCTTCCAGAGGACGACCATGAGACCCAGCCAACATTCCTCACTTCGATAAATAAAACAGTTTTTAGCATAGGCAGCTCTGTGAATTATTGCAGAGCACATAATGGTCCCTGTATTTGCCTACACAATCGCTGCGCTCCCCAGATCTAACTCATTACTGTGCTTAGCGAAGCGCTTTGAACTGCCTCAAGCATGAAAAGCACCATATAAGAACAAATTTTATTCTCATAGAAAGGTATTAAGGCAAGTTAGAGGCACTATTGACGCACATGATATGTTATAATTGGCAAACGTTCACAAAGGCTCAATCCAGCATTGTGCATCACGCTGGAGGGTACCTGTGTGCACACGGGTTTTGTCTGAGGGCGTCCCCTCCTCTGCCCTACAGCGGCCCCAGCTCCCACAGGCAGGTGGGTCTCTGAGAGCCACGGCTTCCTAATTGCCACGGTTTCACTTAGGAGGAGAAATCAGGACTGCTTGGCCTGATTTTACAGGGAGACACGAACACAGCTGGCTGATACGTGGCACTGTCCGGCTGTGCCTCCATCCTTCCTGACCCATCATTCCCCCACGACCTTCTCAGTCGCCATCACACCACCACCAAGGATCAAAATTGCACCCTCGCACCTCAGCAGAAGCGTGTTCCTGTGTCACCCTGTCCGTGGCTGTCAACTCTGCTCAGCTGTGACCTCCAGCACCCTCTGTTGTTCCCGTCCTGGACTTCACCCAGCTCTTGCTCCCTAGCAGGACTTTTCCTTTCCTGTTTCACTTTCTGTCTTCCAAAAAGCTCTGGCCTGGCCTCTCATTCCCTGCTTGCTAGTTTTGCCAAATGTGTTTTTGCTTCCAAAAACTTATCCGTGAAATGGAGAGATGCTGCAGGTACAGGACTGAGACAGTTAAAGCCCTTCTTGCTAGGAGGATCTTGAACCCTAACAAGCTCGAGGACCCAGAACTCCTGGAAAATAAAGTTTGGAAGTGTCAGGCCACTCATCTACACGAAATTCTTCATGCCAGTGCTGTGGTTAAGGATGCTATCTGAGAAGCCAGGAGTGTTCTTGGGGTTGGTGGGTAGTGGGCAGAACATTTTTGCAGGCCCCCAGGTTAATGTTGGGCTGTCCCAAGCCAATGTCATGTCCCAGAGGGACACCAGACTCGGCTCTCTCACTGCTGTAACAGCCAGCAACCAAGACAAATACATTAAATATTAAAGGGATTATTGAGAAATAACAAGAACTGCTAAAGAAACCCCAATGGTATGTGCTTGCAGGCACATGTGCGTGCACGTGTGTGCAGCCTGTCCAATGGACTCAGGCGGTCATCCGAGCTCCTGGCCCACCAGCTGGGCTCAATCCCTCACACTTTCCACTGCCTTGAATTCCTTCTGTAAGAAGGAAGCCTCGTGGCCCATTTTAAAGCACTAACAGCTTCTTCTTGGCTGTACAGCACAGCGCTTCTCAGCAGGTTTCAGCAGTTTCTTTCCTGGGCTATGAGGTTTTTGGGAAGCTGCAGGGATCACGTAATCATCCTGGAGGAGAAAGCTGTGCCCCAAACCTGCCTTCCAGCTTCACGGCCCATCTCACAGCCTTAGCAAGAGCAGGTGAGGGAAAGAGCGAAGGGAAACCTCCAAATAGTGCTCCAGGATTCCTGTGGTAAGAGACTGAGGAAGGGGGAAAGCACACATGCATTGGCAACTTCTCCAAAGGCTGCACACCGAAATCCTCACCTGCTCCTTATTCCTGCACTTCCCTTAGGCTTCAAGAGGAACTCAGCGGAGTCCGAGCCTCAGGATTTAACCCACAATGAACCTACACATCTGCACGTAAGGAGAGGTCACCAGGACAGAAATCCCATTCCACAAGGACCTGACTATTTCGAGGGCAAAGATTTCTGAAGAAAGGGTCTGGTGTGTGCAGTGTTTCTGTCACCAAGCACACAGGAAATGCTGCTTGAGAGCCTTCGAGTGTGCATTAAAAGGCTTTTATACCTCTCAATCTAGTTACGTGTTCTTGGCTGCCCTCCACTCTGCCCAAAAAGTGCTGCTGGAAAAGGAGGAAACTCTGACTTGCATGCACGAGGATTGTTTTTTTTTTTCCTCCACACAGTGATGAACTATCCGGTGGAAGTGCAGTGCAGCAGGCCCCTTAGCAGTGCCCAGTGCCCTGCCTGTCCTCACCACAGCTTCAGCTGAGCATGAATTCAGAGGATTGACCTCAGCATTAATTAGTAGGAAGAGACTTGGATGAGCGATGTGCTCACACAGCTTTGTTTGTGGGAGAAAACTGAGAACCAAAGATGTTCCACCAAACCCTCTCATCCAATTAGTGGTGCGCTTTGAAAAGCCGATACGGATCGGTCTGACACCCCAAGCCTCTTCCAGAGCAGAACGCGAGCATGCAGACGCTGCGCTTCTGGGAAGCACCAAGAACCAGACAGATTTGCTCTGTGGCTTTTGTTAGTTGGTTCTGACTTGCTTTTGACTTCTTGCCTGCTCACTATTAACACCCCGCGGTGCAGTTGTGTTTGACTTGACTGTAACGAGCCCTGATTTATACGGCCTCACACCATTCCTCCTCCTTTGTGCGGCCTTGAGAACAGCATAACAGGCATACTGAAACGGAACCCATTCAAAACAGTCACTACCAAAGGAGCAGACATCTTCAAAGACCGTTATCTCTGTGAATCAAACTTCACTCTTGCGGGATAATCAGTTGGGGTTTTTTAATGAAATGTAGCTTATTGGGGTTTGGCAGGTGCTGACAAATACTTACTCCAGTCGGTAGACTTTAAAAAATAGGTGAGATTCACAGAGTTGTGCGATGTAAGAGAGAACAGATCCACAGGAAAACCAGATGTGCTATATTCATCACTCAGCCACGCAATTACGAGTATCTGAGCAGCTGTCCAGTGAGGGGAGTTCAGGCTCCCTGCTCCATGGTGCGTCCCTGGTGCTCTTCCACACGGCAGCCTCTCTACACCCACTGCCCCAGAAAATCCCCAAACCACTCTCACCGATGCTAGCTCAGGAGCCATGTCATACCACACCCTGCCTCCAACATGTGCCCGCTAGTTACTGCGCTGCTTGCTTCAGGAATGTGGCTTTTCTTTGGTGCAACGTGAACGCTGTGATTCGGTGCTGCACGTGCCAAACAGGCAGGGCAGGGTGGGGAAGCAGGAGGGAGGCTTCAGCTCCGAAATGGTAGTGCCTATTTTTAGGCTCCAAAGCCAAGCTGTGCTGCTCCCACTCTGTTCTGACGATCCAACACGTGTCACTCTAGATGTCACCAATCCCAGGCAGTCGTGACAGTTTGCTGGGATTCAGCATCCTGGGGGAGGGAAGAGAAGCAGCAATTTTTCTGAAGTCTGTGGCAGGAACAAACTGTATCGTGGTAAGAGTAATTTTATTATTAATATTTG
>VXAV01005108.1:0-42146 GCA_013399715.1 Alectura lathami | reverse complement strand
TAGTTTTTTTTTTTTTTTTTTTTTTTTTTTTGGTCTGAACATATCATTGCAGCACAGGAGATACATTGCTGGCTCTTCCCACTCTGACAGCCCTCCACCTAGTACACATGCAATCAGGTGTAACGGGAGTAAACTCATGTCCCAGGTCAGTTCTGCACATTGGCAGCATTCACTGGGGGCTGCCCAGCGCTGTCACAGCACTCCAGGTACTGCCGTCCCCGCTCACTCTGACCCCCAAGCAGCTTCCCACACACCTGCTTTGCAGTAAGAGCCCTCTGCTTGCTTTTAGCTTGCTACCAGCTAAGACAAGGGGTTAGCTTAGCCCTCCCTTAGTGACAGCTTGCTCAAGTACCTGAGCCCTCAAGCACCACTGCCCAAATGCTCTGCTCCCCTGCAGCAACACCCTCAGGAGGCTGTCACAGCCACGTATTGATCTGAAAGGCCAGAGAGAGCTCAAACCTTGGATGGGGCTGGCAGCACCCTGTGTCCCTGAGTCCCACTTCTGCCAACCAGGCAGCCTGAGTTCATCTGAATTCTTTCTCAGCGAAGGCTGGCTGGGAGCACAGCACCATTTTATTCAGTCACAGTGGAGCATTGGTATCCACAGGAAAAAGCCTGGAACCAGAGTATATTTTCATGATCAGTAACTACAGACTGGTGTAAAATGTCTGCACTACTTCTTTCCACTCCAGCCTGAGCCTTTGAAGTCATGGTAACAGCTTTTGGATTCGAATCCTCTGATGAGGCTCCTTGATTTATTAGGTAAAACATCTGGAAAAAATGAAGACTCGTGGCACTGTAAATCCTCCAGAAGGAGCAGAGAGAGGTTTCCTCCTGTCAAAATATCAAGGAAACCTGAGCCCTGGCAACTGCCTTAAGGTTGCTCCGCGGTTGCAGAGCTCCAGCCCAGAATGGGCCTGCTCACGTTTCACCCACTGGCCCAGAAAGCAGCAGGCAGGCTGGGCTGAGGCCACGAGCACATCAGCTCACAGCCCTTGGTGCTGGGATCGTGCCACAGCTCACTGAAAGCTTTTCGTACGCTCCTGCAGCCTGAACGTCGGTAGCGGTTCTGCCCTTGACATTAATAAGGTAGCTCCTGTCATAAATCACCGCGTCCTGTGGAAGCTGGATGAAATGTAAAATACCTGCCTCTCTCCCTCAAAGGAAAAGGCAACAGGGAAATACAGATTGGCCAGAAAGACAAAGTTCAGGTCACCTACACTGTGCTTCTGCGATGAAGAGGGGTGACTTTTCCATTCCCCNGTGTGTTTTTTTGAAGTGGATTTGGAACAAGAAAAAAAAAAAAAAAAAAAAAAAAAAAAAAAAAAAAAGGAACAGCAGGAGCAGCTTGCTTTGCTTTGGAGTTGCTGCTGATGGCTTCTTCTGTGAGATGTGTGTGCAGAGACACACGTGTGTGAGCACAGCTGTGCGCATCTGTGCATCCCTGTGTGAATTATGTTAGATGAGGGCAAAGCTAGAAAGCACAGAGGTACTTGACTCAGAATTATTTACTCTCCCTGCCTCCTCCATCCACCAAGCCACGTTCCAAATTTCAGCGCTCACGCTTTTTCCCCAGAGAGCCATTTTTTGGCAGTTATTTTCCCATCTAAATCCCCCTTCCAGCCACTTGAATAACACAGTTCAAACACCAGCCTGAGTGCCAATGTGCTTTTGGAGGGGGCACAGGACTGGCAGGGGGGTGGGGGGGTGTTGGAGAGTATTTTTTAGATCAGGTGAATTATTGCTGGGAAACCAGCCACTTCTCTCCATTCAATTTATACTCTATGGGGAATCCATCTGATACCCCTGCTCCAAGTGTGGAGCAGGACCGAGATGCTGTACGAAAGCAGGGAGGAACGCAAAAGATGGGATGGAGTGCTGGGAACAACCAACCTGAGGAAGCAGGAAGGCAAGAAGCAAAGCCAGAGACTTGCACACATCTCTTCAAATGGAGGGGGAAAGGAGAAAATGGCAAACTGGAGCGGGCTCAAGGGTTTGAGTGGGGTGAAATGAGCTGCAGGGCTGACGTGAGGAGCTTCTCATCTGCAGGGAGGCGGTGGAGCTCCAGGCAGCGTGGGACACGGGTTCCTCTTGCTGCTTGAGTCTGCAGAGTGAGCCGAGTGATTGCACCCAGCAGGCTGGGAATGTGCCAGCTCACCTCCCCAGCTAACTGGAGCTGGTTAATGCTTTTTTGGCTGAGGAATGGGAATGGGGACAGCTCCCAGCACATCGGGTTTCAGACAGGCTTGCAGGGCAGCGCGTCTGGGAAGCCTGCCCTGCTGTCTGGGCAGACCTTTCTTCCTGTTTTGTGCTACTCCAACACCTCAGGGCCCAACCAAGACAAGGCCCCGTTGTGCCGAGGCGCTGTACGCACACGCAGCGATCGACGGGCTGCGTGCTGAAGAGCTCCCAGCTAAGGGGGCAGACAATTAGAGGTGGGGAGTGGAAACAGATGCACGGAGAAGGGAGACCATCTCCCTGAGCTCACGGGTTGAGTGAGTGTCCAAACCAAAACCAGAACTCAGTGTCTGATACCAGGCCACAGCACTTGCTTCTCTTTCATGTGCTAAAACCAGTTTAGCCTTTGCACTTCTCACTGGCTGTACATTCACACAGAGTTTGTCTGGAGTCGCAGGATAATGGCACCTGCACGGGCGTCACCGCACGCTTCCCTGGCCTTTTCTTCTTCTACAGAACAAAGAATGAAAAGCTTCAGTGGGAGAGCTGGCAGTGAGCTGGGGAGACAAGACAACTTCTGAGGAAGATTGCCCAGGTTCCGGGAGTGACTGCAGCACAAACAATGGTAGAAGATAAAGGAGTTGACTCAGCAGGAGGCAAAGGGAGCAAGTGGAAGAGGAACTCTGCTCTGGAAAGCTGCAAGGAGAATATGACATAGCAAGCAGAAAGGAGAAAGATGGCAAAAAGAAATTCAGAGGTGTATAGTCTGCATTTGGGATAGCTTCCTTCTGACAGCACTCCTGTCAAAAAAGTGCTGAGCACGCCTCCTCAGAAGATTAGCCCTTACCCACAGTCCAGTTATTCTGGGCCCGAAATAAACAAAAGGGATTCTTTTAATTCAGATCTCATTCCCAGCTGCCAGTCCCCCTGCCTTTCTGTCTCCAAATCCAAACTGCTTGAAGGTGTTGTTCCCAATACCACAGTTTCCTTCCACAGGTAAAATCTGTGGTTAAAGCAACCGAGATCTAAACATATAATTAAAACCCCTCCAGCTTATCTACCAAATAAACTCATTTTCAGACTTCAATTAACCTCTGAGGTTACTGCCTGGAATTACAGATCTCCCTAGAAATGCTACAACCACTTGTGCCAGGACAAAGTGACCCCACTGTGTCGGGTTATGGGGTTCACCTTAACCTCTGGTGGGTCTTGTCCAGCTCAGACATTCTCAGGAAAAAAAAGAAAGAGCAACTTTCTGGCATTTTCTTTTTCCAAGAAGAAAATGTAAATCTCTTCCTCTTTGGATATTTTTTCTTGTATTTAGAGTCCCCACACATATGTACTTTATTAAAGCACTGCCCATTTCTGAGGCTTTATCCTGGACTGAATGCTCTCTGGTGGTAGGGATATTCAAGCTGCTTTGTGCATTTAGTCGTCCCTAAGTGCCTTTTTGGCAATCTGTTTCAGATTCTAATGATTTTTCATTAAGATTCAGGGACTGGGTAATCTCTCCCCTCCCAAACCCCAACACAATAGAAATATCAACTCTTCAGCCCTAAATCAAACACAAATCTCTCCGAAATCCTCACCTGGAGCCATCTTTCATAGGTCTCTTTTCTCTGTGACCGTTGGAATCCACAGGATCCCCAGCAGTCTCCCTGCTGGAGGAAATAAAAACAGATGACATGAATCAGGACCTCTTCTTGACAGGAACGAGGTGGAGGGGCTGCACTTCGCCAGCAGGTACACCATAAATTTCTGGCTGAGCCTCGCCAGCATTTCTGGAGACTCACTGGGCTGTGGGAGGTTTGGGCTGCTCCGTTCTTCCACATTGGTTATCATCTTTCATTTCTTTTACACCTGATACCATGTGGTTTAGAGAAATCTCTCTGGGCCCAATAAACCGTGCAAGTGAGCCTCCTTATGCTGTTTTCTTTCTTCTCCTGCCCTTCTTCATTCATTTCCTGGCTCTAAAGCTGAGCAACCACATCCCCCAGGGTTCACTGGTAAGCAAAGGGCAGCCACAAATGGCAGGAAGAAGGGTCCTGCCCAAGCATGAAAGGGAAGTAAAGAGAGAAGGAGTCCCCATCCCTCCAAGAGGCGAAGAGGTCTGCTTGTTTGCAGCACTCCTAGGCTCTATTGCACACAGGGCGTGTAAAGGACGAGGAAAACCAGAATTTATAGCACCAGGGATCTGCATCCCTTCAGGAAACAGCTCATCTGCTGCTGCTTGGGGCCAGCTAGAAGCACTGGGAGGTTTGTCATCACCCGCTCTGCAGGCCCTGACAGGTTATGTCAGCACTGGGCTTTGCTTCTCGTTTCCCTCGTGACCGTCCCCTCGGTGCACCTGCGGGAGCACGCAGGGCAGGACAGGCAGAGCAGCTACCCACACCTCCTGCTTCTCCTCGCCAGCACTCTGCTAATAGAACGTGCAGCAGCGAGCAGCTCCCTGAGAAGCAGAAATCCCCAAGCCTGGTTAGGAGGGAATTAGATCCCACAGATCATCTTCCCCTTTCCCTTCCAGCTCACATCCAGGTCCTGGGACAAATGGCAGCACATGCTGCTCAGAGTGACGGGCATGCTGCCTGCCCAGCTGGCTGCTGCCGCTTCCCCCAAGGGATGTGAGGCTTTTCTTTCTCTAGTGGGGATGGCAGTTGGGGTTTCTTTTGCCTCCATCCAGCTGCAAACCTTGAGGTAATTTGGGGGGAATTTTGTACGAATGAAGTTACTCACCCCTCTGATTGACTGACAGCTTCAGAAGAAATGCAAGGAGTGAAACCAAGATAAAAATGCTAGCATAGAGAGGCTGATGGAAACCCTGTTTCTCTCACCCACATATTCCTCGATGCTGGAAAATATTCCCCCCCCGCCCCCTTTCCCATATTCTCCAGTTTGCTGCAAGTTCTAACAAAAACAGCTTCTGCTGGGAATAGCTGACTGCCAAAATACGAGAGCTGCTGTTCCTCCGCTGTCCTCCCCTCCCCAGATTGTCACGTTTCAGCTGTTGACATCACCAGAAAATGAAAGTTGCTCTGTGTTTACTAACCATTCTGCTACCCTCTGCCCTGCAAGGACCTCTGTGGGAGAGCCAGCTCTCTGCTGTTTACAAGCCCATCTGCTTCTGTTCCTTTTCTTCACCTGAAGTTAGAATGCTCTGTGCAGGATATTGTTCACAGTTGTGTTGGGAACAGCAAAGAGCACAGGAGGATTTCAGGTGGTAAGCAAGCAGCATGAAGAGAAGAATACAAATCTGTTCTCATCTAAATAGCCCTAAAAATAATGAAAACAAGACTAAGACGACAGAGGAAATTCCAAACAGCCGAGGGTGGCTTCGGCAGCACAATCATTCCAAGGAGAGTTTTCCGTCTATTTTTATGAGAATTGAAGCATTTAGAATCAAACCAGAAAGGAAAACACACGTGCTCTGAAGACCGTTTCCCTGAAATTACACTGCTGGTCCCCGCATTTTAACGTCTCTGGAGGCAGAGCTGCAAGACTGCTTTGCCCAAACCTGTACCGCTGCTGTGAGCTGTTTGGTTCAGGGTTCTCCATGCGCTTTAACTCAAGGTTCCCAGGGGCAAGGGGGGACCTTGGGAGTCAGAAAGATGGAAAACCTGTCTGCCCGCACTGTGGAGCACCCAGAGACAACCCTCTGGAGCAGAGCTGCTGTCCTAGCACCCTGAGCCTGCAAGCAGGGCTGCAGGAGGGACCAGAGGGGGCTCGCCAGAGCTTTCAGCATTTACTGCCTCTCTGTAGCCCAGCTAGCCAGCTAAGCACACGGTGCTGCAAGCCTGGGCAGGCTGCTGCAGACATCCAGAGGCTTCGTGGATGGAAGGCAGACGGGCTGAGGAGCACGCTGTGCTCGCAAATGCTGGTGCAGATGGAGGGAATACCTCTGAGACCCGTGTGTCTGTGTGCCACGGCCTCTGCGCCTGGCTCGGGAGCTGCGAGTCAATGTCTGTGCGCTGCCGTGGCCACTGGGGACCAGTGGATTGTGGCAGCAACTCTTGGCTCTCAGTTCACAATGTTGGTGCCTGGCTTAGAGGAGAACACAGAACCAGTTTAGAGAACATGCACACAGTGTAATCTTCAGTGTGTGTGGACAAAGACTGAGAATGAGGAGGAAATGCTGTGAGGTGGAAAGACGTGGGATCTCAGAGAGGAAAAACCTGCTTCAGGTTCCTTCTAACTGCCCCCCATTGCCTGGCTCCCTCCCGTGCTGCTGGATCACTGAACGCCACCAGCTCAGGGTGAGAAATGTGCCTGGTTCAGAGAGGAACGTGATATCCCAGTTGGCAGCTTCCTGGCTCTGCCCCACCAGCTCAGCACAACTTGCTCAGGTCACGTCCCAAGTCCTGAGGCTGTTGAGAAAAGAAGCTGCAAGCTCCTGGGAAGGGAGGAGCCTGCCAAGGCAGTCCCTGCGAGCAGCTAGGTGCAACACCCCCGGAGAAAGCAGTGCCCGCAGCAAAGCTGCAGCAAACAGGACCTGGACTAGGACCTTTCTGCACACATGCTCTTCATTAACGCTAACCCAGGAGCAGGAATGGTCTGAGAGCAAAACCTCCAAGAGGATTAAGCACAGGGATATAAGCTCTGATGCATGAGGGATCCAACGTGAACTTCCTCCAAAACACGCAGTCAGATCTGGTTGCTCTGGTTTGGATCTGAGTCTGGCAAGGCTGAAAGCAGCACAGCGAGACGTTGGAAGAGGGGAGCAGAAAGAAAAAGGAAAACTGCCTGCTCCCTCTCACCCCAGAAATGCAGAGGGCCCGTAAGTGTGCCCAATAAACTGCTCTCCCTTCCCTCAGTCCGGGTTACATTGTTTGCTTTCCTGCAAATTGTTTCCACATTCTGTATGAACAACCTCAGTGCCAGCGAGGGGGAGGGAGGGAGCAGAGGGGCGCGGGGAGAAGGGGTGGGAGGAAATCAGATGTCTTTGTTACTTTTCAAAAAGAAGGTGGAGGATGGCGAGGAGCAGTTTGGAGCCGGAGCCTTGGCAGGCCGAGCAGAGGATTGCCATCGAGCTCTGTTCAGACCTGGAGGAAGAAGAGTAAACAAGGGAGAGATTATATATAATTATACACAATCATGTTGCTGGGGATAAACAGGAATCAAAAGCACGGAGGCACTGAAGTCTGGCACGTCCCCAAGCCCAGAACAGAAGCCAGCCAGCGAGAGGCAATGCGGCTGGAAAGCGCTTCCCTTCGGGCCTGTTTTCAGTTAGTTCAGGGGCTGGCTGGTTCCCCCCCCCCCTCTTTTTGGCTGGAGGCATTCCCCCATAAAGAGATGAGCCTGCCCAATGGGAAACAGAAGCCAAACTGAAGTCAGCAGAATCCTTGTCTGCGACATTAATAGATTACTCTGTGAGAAACATCAGGAAGGTTTGGAAAAGATACAGCCTGCTGAGGTCAGCAAGCCCGACAACAACAGGAATTTCTGAACAAAAATGGCTTTAGAAACGCTCCGGGAGTGGTGCCTGCGTGTCCTGTGGGCGCTCTCCTCGCAGGGGAAGTGACACAGGAACAGGACGCAAAGGGTCAACTCCACCTGAGTGCTGCTCCCAGCTCCCCTGGGTCTGGGGTTTGTGACAGAAGCGTCCAAGCCAGAACCCTGCAGCCCTAGCAACTTTGTCTTTGCAGAGAGAGCGAAGGAAAAATATTCTGCACGTACCAGAGAAGCTCTGGATGTCCTGGAACAAGCAGTCTCTGATGCTACAAGTGTTGTGGCCAAGGCTGGGGATGCTGAGCTGCCTTTGCCCTGAGCATTTAACACCATCCTGCAAAGGAGGAGGGGGAAATGATGAAGAAACAAAGCCAAGGAGAAAGCTAAAAGGCATATGGCCCATGAGAGTGGTTTTTTTGTTGTTGTTGTGTTGGTTTTTTTTGGTTGTTGTTTTTTTTTTTAGATAAGAAAGACCTTGGGGTATTTGAAAAAGGAAAGCAGGCCTGTTCATGCTTATTTTCCTTGAAGGCTCGCTGGAGAGTTCGAGGGAAGGTGACGTCGCGACGAACAAAGGACGGCAACCTCAGCTGGCGACAGAAGGAGGATTGTTAGCAAGGCAGCGTAAAAAGCTCTCTCCCAGGCACTGTTTTAAATCCAAATAGCTTACAGCCTGCTGAATTCTTAAGCCATTTTCCTGATCTCTCAGCTGTTCTTCATTGAGAATTCAGGCATGTATTTCAAAGCAAGAAAGGAGAGAAAGAAAAATTATATATATATATACACACAAGAAATAACCAAACCTGTGGTTAGAATCAGCATAAAAGAAAAGAAAGCAGGGTGTGCACAAAGGCTCTTCTACTTTCTTTCAGCTAAGGTGCTCTGGATGTCCTAAGGAAAGAGAAAGATTTTTTTTTTTTTTTTAATGAGAAATGACATTTTCTCTATGAGAACAGCATCATAGTTTGGTGAACGACACAATTATCTGGCTACCTGGGTATAGCATTTCATGTATTTTCTCCGAATTCATCATTGTGGGCATTCTTCCTCCAGGATTTCTTACACTGACAAATCCTTCACCAGCGGTGGATAGGTGTGGCGGCACAGATGCGTGTGCATTAGCGCAAGATCTCTCTGCTGGCCATCTTGAAACGTTCTGGTGTCACAGATGAGGTCATTCTAAGCAGAAAGCAGGAGGCAGGTTCATCTCAAAGCTGTTGGAAACAGATCACAGGTTTAGAGGGAATTAAAGTTGGAAAAAGATAGCAATGAGTTAAAAAAGGCATTTGGGTTCCAAGCCTTATCTGCCATAAATTTACGTTGACTCTGTGAGGTAATATTTAAGCTATCTACTCCCACACAAAGTCAGAGCTGCTCCTTCCAAATATCCCAGGCGTGAGCGCAGAGAACCGAGAATAAAACCAAGATAACAGAGTGATATCAACAGGAGGCTGACCCTGTCCCGTGAACACGTGCCCATATGCCACAGAGGGCAGAAACAGCGTCAGAAGTTTGGCAACAGGGTGAGAAAAGGGAGAAGGACGCAGAGCCTTGTCCTGAGGTTCCGTCAAAGAAGAAATGAGGTTCCCTCTCTCCTGCAAGCGCAGATGAACATCAGCCACAAGTAAAGGCAAGCCCCCAAAGCAGTCATGCAGTGTTACTAGAAAGCAAGAATTAAAACTTTGTGTCAAGATGGGAAGAGCAGATCCCCAAGGGAGAACGGATTTCAGAAGCAATCACCAAATCCTTCTGCAGGCACCTCGGCGTGACTTGCCAGGCAGCCAGAAAATCAAAGGAGCTGCTACCTAAAGAGAAGCTCCCAGCAGGCGTCTCAGAAAAAGCCCTTGGTGGGATAAAGCATCAATCCCTCCTCATCTCTTCCTGTTTCCCTAAAGCAAAGGGGAAAAAAAGACAAGAGTATGATGTTTGCATCACTGCTTGGTTTTGATTTGCAAAACGTATTTGCATGTGCTGGAGGAGAGGTTTCTTTTGGCTTGTCACAAAATCTCCTGGCTGGGTATGTCAGCTGGCAGCCGCTGCTTTGGATGGGCTCGGGCAAACCCAGCAATTCAAACACCTCTGCTGTTGCTGTCATCCCCTACACATCCACCTCTGAAGTAATTATTTCCATGGCTTATGAGATCACTCATGTCAGTGACAGGAGTGATGAGAGCAGCCCTCCAGGCCCGAGATGCTGGGCGCAAGCAGCTTTCAATATGCTGCCTGCAATAAGTGCAAGGTTTTGTTCAATGAAAAACCAACCCTATTTCAAGCTTCTGGGGAGCTGTGGCATGAGAAAGCTCGAGACATAAGCCTCTTCATATTTAATAACGTTATCAATCTTTCCTACAGAACAACTTCGGTGAACACCTCTTTTTGTTTAAATCTTCTCTTGCAAGTATTGATAATTCACTGAAAACATAAACCGCAAAGATGCGACCAGATGATTTTACAAAAAGTCTGGATTTCTGCAGCAAAGCAGACGTTTTCCAAAGACGTAACTACCATTTTGCTGTACAGCGATCGTTTGCAGGAAAGCAACTCTGACGGCAAGTTTTAATTAGCCCATATAAATGTGCATGCGCATGTACATGTCGAAGGAAAACAGCTCATCCCTCAGACAATAAAAGCTGCAGGAAAACAACCAGCAGAAATATTCTGATCTTAACGCCTCTAACAGCAGGTAAATAATGACAATTTATTTCCCTCTGCCCTACCAGTGCTCCAAAATGTCCCGAAAAAAGCCGCCCACAACACAGCTCAAGAGCTGCGATACCCAGACTGCACCTGCTGCTGAGTTCGCCATTAAATGGCTTTCTCAGAGGTGAGATACGCCAGCCAATCTGACTCAGGTGTGTGTATTCTTATACCTGATGTGACACAGAGGTATGGCAGTTTAACGGGTGCATTTGTACATCACAGCCTTTGCAGTACCAGATCAGGAAACGTCCTGGACGCTGCCGACACCGCACGTCTGCGTGGCTTCTGTTCTCTGTGTGGCAGGGAGGGGAGGTGAAGCAGCCAGCAGAAGAAGAGGATTGAGATGCACGCAAGACAGAAGGAGGGAAAAGAGATCAATTAACGACCCCAGGACCAAAGTGGTCCCTAAAGTTAACACAGTGGGTTGCACGAGGAGCCGGATCAATAGGTGTTAGCAACACGGTGCGGCAGGAGCCTGGCGCAGGGTTACAGTGGCCAGGGCGAGAGTCCCCAGATTACAATAAAGCAGCTTGAAGGTGACAGATTTCATTGTTGAAGGTGATAAAATTCCACGTGGTAAGCTGCAAAACAAGGGCTGGAGCTCAGCCTGCAGAAAGGGAGGCAGCCCCCAGACGGGGCGGTGTGGGGTTTCTCCTCCTCTCCTCTCCCTGGAGGTACGGACAGAAGTGTGTGACAGGTTTCCTCACCTTCCTGTCTCTATTCCTAGCCATGCAGTGGAAGCACACGAGGCAAAGCAGCAAGATTTTGGGGCTGTCCTCCATGGAGAGGGCCCTGCAGCAGGCAGGATGCTGCAGGCAGCGCAGGCCACGGCACCTTCTGTTTGTGCTTCATTGAGCCGGTCTCCCACAACTCCAACGAGGGGCACACTGTCGTGAACAGGGTGTCCCACAAGCTTCAGGTTTGGCTTTTCCAAATGGGCCCTGAATGCCATTGCGTAGGGAAAGCATTCATTTAGCTGAAGTCCAGCCTTGATACCCTTTTCCTCGTGCCACGCTTTGCTGCAATTGCTTTGCAGAAGGGCTGGGAAAGGACAGGTATTTTGGTCTAACAGAGGTTGGGTTTGGTCTGGATGCAGTAAGGCTGCTTGAAATGCAGGGGAGACTCAGCAGCAGAGATGTGCAAGGAACAGGAGAATCAAAACCTGAGACTAAGCTAGCAATTAGACCAGCCCTGAATACATTTGAGCCAAATCAATCCATACAAGAATTTCAGTCACGGTGTGCTCGTGCCCACACTGCCTCCCTCCCTCCCTCTCCCGCGACCCAGGGCTCAGATCCAGCACTGCTGTCTGCTCAATCAGAATATGCAAGAAGTGCAGCGACAACACGTCTCCTAAGATGCTTTATCAGTTTTGCAGAGTCCCAGTTCATCCTCCTCTCATGGCTCTATTTACATACTGATGTATTTATTCGACTCTCTCCACCAGGCGTGCCCTGTGAGAGTAAACCATTTTATTTACAAAGACACCGGGGTTGCAGCTCCTAACAACTAAGTCAGCCAAGGCACAACTTTGCATACGCTTTCAGACTGATGTGTGAGCAGACAAATCAGTCCCGTCAGCAACTCGGGAACAGCAGGGGGAGGAATGGTTAAACCCCATCTCTACAAACCCCATCAACAGCTGCTGCTGCAAGCGGGAGAAAGGAGCTGGGGTGGTGGGAGGTGCAAGCAGGCAGAAGGGTAAGATAACAAGCCAGCAGATGGACGGATGGCTAAAACCTGAAGAAGGATATTGGCCAACGTGGCTCACTGTGGTTCTTCAGAGGAGCTCGTGCTTCATGGGAACATGCAGGCTCTTAGGGCTTGCCCCTGCTCCACCTCCAAAAAAAGGAGGAAAGCTGTTCCTCTCAAAGGGAGGGAGAAGGGAGTAACACCTTGTGAGAGGAAAGCCAGAGAAAGGTCACTTAGGAGAGACCACCTACAGCTGGCTTCTTGCTCCAGCCCTTCTCTAAGAGCTTTTCCCTGGGCAGGCCCCCATGGAACTGCCTTGCTCTCTCTGTTAGCGCCTGATGGCTGCAGTTGTCAACATCTCTTCTCCACACCCTCTGGGGGAGCAGAGTTCTGCTCAAAGGACGCACAGCCTAGGCCAGCCTTTGCAGCATTATCCCCCAACTCCTGCACAACAGCACCAGCAAGCCCCTGCAGTGAAGACAGCTTTAATCCAAGGAGAATCAGCACCTACAGGTGTACAAACCTGCAGCACCTGTTCATTTCCCTGCCTTCCACCAGGTGAACGATGGCCATCAGAGCAATTTAGGCTCCCTGGCATGCTGCTGCCTGCTCCTGACAGCAATCCCATCCTGTGCCAGCATTCTTCTTAGCATCTCTGACATTTCAGAATCGTATTTAGGGAACTTAATTTTGACGTTGGCTACAGAACAGTGTTACACAAATACCCTGCACCACCTGCCTGAGGGTCTCTCGGTGCCTAGCGAGGCTGTGCCATTGCCTTGAATTCAACAGGAACGGGCAGCGCTGAGCAGCAGTTGGACCACCTTAAAGCCGGCACTTGCCTCCCTGTTAATTCTCACCCTGATCTCTTGCATAGCACTGTCACCGGGCTAATTAATCACAGGTGCAAGCACAAGCATTAATTGCAACAATGACTCATACTTTTTTTTGCCTGTGCCATTTCTAGCCTATAGGAAGGCAGCTACTCCCGCTACTTTTATAATTATTATAAATATAGAGCCAGCAACACGCACTACATTTTGTAGGCATTAAAAAAGACACAGAATTTGGCCTGAAGCATTAACAATGTGGTGCATGTTCGGGGGAGTGATGAATGCATTTCATTGACAGTCTGAAAACGCATTTCCTGAACCATTTTAATTCAGAAAACTGTACAAAGACATTAGGTAAAGCGCAGATTTTAGGAATCCAGTGTTTGCAGCTCTCCTGGTCAATGTGTCTTGGCCACCCACAGTTTTTTGGGACCTCCAAGGGGCATGGAATCTCAAGGTCATGCTGCCCCCTGGAAAATCAAACAAGGTGACACTCAGGTGCAGATGGTTGGGGGGAAAGGCTCTGTAACCTCTGTGTCTTCTGGCTTGGATTTGGCTGGAGCGAGTTCAACCTGGAGTCTGGGTGTCTGGATGAGAAGAAGGGAGGTGAACCTTCAAGGCACATGCTGGAGACCTAGGTACAGCTGGAGCTGTCAGCAGGCTCTGGTGAGCCTGGCCTCCATGAGGACAGGACAGACGGTCACAATTCCGGACGTGGGCTCTGCCCAGTCAGAGCACGGAGGAGCTGACTCAGCTGCAGCTTTTGCTGCGGGGAGTTTGGAGCCATGTGGCCTGGTGCTGGGCAAGCCAGTGCCTTCCCCTGGCATGGGATAAAGCAGGGGTGGAAACTCAGCGTGCTGCACAAGGGGTAAGAGAAACTGCTGACTGTGTTGTGCTGAGAGATTAGATTATAAATGTATTAAATGACTAACGTACATGATGTGTCCTTCCCCAGCCAAACCACCTGCATACACAATGGGTGGCTGTGATGCGGGGTTGACAGGCTCAGGCAAATGGCTGAGGGCTAACTCTCAGCGTCAGACTGGCAGAACGCGCTCCAGACAGAGGGGGAGATGAAGCCAAAGCTGTGAAAACGCTGCTTTTCAGGGAGGAAACGAAAAGCTAAAATTTGAACAGCCACAAAACTGCAGTAAATATCTCCTTTCTTCGCCAGCGCAGAGGCTGGGGAGATAAAGAAGGGGCTGAAGGAGAACTGAAGGTGAGCACCCGTTAGTTACTGCTGCTAATGAACACCCAAACCCCCACGCTGGGTTTTCCTACAGGACAGCAAACGCTCTGGCCTGCCAGCAGTCGGGTCGGTTGGTCCTTCCCCCTCCTGGGGTGTTTTACACGACGTTCCAGCGAAACGCTGCGCCGCCGTTAATTCCTCGCCAACGCGCAGAGCGCGTGGTGTTCTCCTCCACCACCGCTGCAGTCCCAGCGGATCAAACAGGGGAGCTGGAAAAGTCGCAGAGGTTTGGAGAATAACGTAAGAGAGATCTAAAAGGATTTGTGTTTTTTTAACAAAATATAATATACTTCCCTCTGCCTGCTTGAAAGCGTAGGCTTGTTTGAACTTCCTAGGAGCATTGAAGAGAAATTGGCAGGCTCCAATCTGGCTGCTTTTCCTTATTATGAGAAAATACACTCTCGTCCCCTTGTCTAAGGGTACGAATTCTTCGTCTCATATTGTGTTTGCACAGAAGCGTGAAATGGATCCTGCGCATTGGTCTTTGCCCACACGTCCCAGCGCGAGAACAACGAGGGCAGTGAGAACGGGAACGCCTCGGGAGCGGGTGGCTGTGTCTGCCCAGGGCCGCGGCCCCGCCTGCGTTCACCATGTCCATGGCATTCAGAAGGGCACCAGAGGCACGTTTTTCCTCCGAGGTGCTCAGGGGCCCTGTTTTGCGAGCGGCCTTCCCTGTGGGAAGCTCCCTCCTCCTTTTCCGCAAGCGTTCCCCCCGCTGCCGCTGAATCACCAAATAATCTGGAGACCCGTGGGAAGGGAATTAAATGGCGGTTATCACGCTGCCGTGTTCTGCTCACTTTATTTGTTTTAAATGACCATGAAGGCAAAGAGGGGAGAAAGAAAACACCCAAGTGGAAAGTTAATTGAGCTGCTGAGAGGTCTTTAAAGCAGCATTGTGGGCTGGACTGCGATGCAGTACGGCTGGGGCCCTCTCTCTAAACATCTCCTCCTGCACTCTCAGACAACCAGAGCTGTCCGTGAGGCTTCCCACAGAGGAGGAAGAAGTGGAAAAAGACCTAAATATGGGGAGAAGACTGAAGCAGAGAAGAAGGAGGATCTGCCCTGACCAACCGGCTGGAGCTTGAATCTGGGCAATAGGGAGCCAAGAAAGCCCACGACGTGGAAGGGCTGGGACCGCGGTGTGGCACAAAGCAAGACACCCACACCTGAGGGAGAAGGCAGGGCGGGCCCCTGTGGGAAAAGGGGGCTCAGGAGGTGTGCAGAGGGAGCCTGGGATCTGACAGGGAACCTGCTGGACCTGCTGGAGCAGCTGCTGACGGGCTAATCTCCGAATGGAACAGAACTTGCCTCTGGCTTGTTACACCTGAATGTTATTATGAGTCCGACACACCGAAGGAATTAAAAATGTGCTCCTCTCTATTCCATCTTCTGCTAGAATCCTCTAACCTGCAGGAAATCCTATCAGAAACCCTTCAGAAAGGATCCCTGCATTTTCACACACGAGTTCTGAGTGCTCTTTAGATGCAGAGGTGCACCGGAGGAGGGAGAGCTGAGCACCCCTGCTGGGCTGCGTGGCCCCCCGTGCTGGTACCTCCCACAGATCTGCTAGGGACCCTGAGCCCACCAGCGAGAGCATCACTTCCAGAGCTCCCATGACCTGATATGCAGGCAGCAAGAGGAAGGCAGAGGCATGCATCCTACCTCAGCCTCAGAAGTTAAAAGGGCAGCCAGGGATGGGAGGGGGGACAGAGACCTTCCCTTAGCACCTCCTGCTCCACTGGGTCTCGCTAGGTCAGCGCTTTCTGGGAATTGCTGTATTGCCAGATGATGATTGGGCATCGGACAGGAGATGAATGAAGTCGATAAAGTTCTTATTTCTGGCTATAAAAAATAATAATGTACAGCAGACAGAGACAGGGGAAGGGCTGCCCAAAGCTTTCCCAGGTTGCACCGAGATGAATGGAGAGAGAGCCACCCTCAGCTGCTTTCCCTTCTCGTTTTCTCCTGCCTCCATGCCAGAAGCATTCGGTCTGACACCAAGAAGTTGGGTGATACTGTGTACAGTCAGCAATATTCCCCAACTCCTGTCAAAGGGACCACCTCTTATTTATTTTGCATGAACTTCTCCCACTGGCAGTGCCAGAGCTCCCCAGCCACAGCCCTTCCTCCAGAGCCCGCTGTGCTGAGCCAGCCCCGCCATCAGTTCAGGACCCAGGGGTCTGCAAACCAGAGCAGCTCAAATATCTCTGTGAAGGCCATGTCACCTTCTTTTAACAGCAACTATTCCGCCTCTAGCTCTGCAAGTGAGAGCTCCTGTTACTGTGTCAAAGGCTGTCCCCCTTCCTCGTACACCTCTCCCCAGAGGTACAAACGTGCCCATGCTTTCAGGTCCTGTGTAGCTCAAGATCGAGTCCTGAATATCAATGATTCGCTTTGTGCTGTGCTGTACCAGCCTGGGGATATTTGGCTGGAGCACTCAGCAGTTCTGAGACTTCAGGATGTCATTTGTGTAGAGATTTGCTACACAGCCCACGTCAGAAGAGCTGCAGTCCCCACCTGCAACAGTGACACCTCTGCCATAAGCACAGCCTCCTGCCCTGCCAACACCTCCCATGTTGGTGCTTGAAACTCCTTTAGCTTCAGAGCCAGCCTCGAGCGACAGCCTGAGCACTGCAGAACAGGTCCTGCACTGCTGGGAACAGACACCTACCTGCGTGCACCTCAGCTGGCTCAGGAGCTGGCAGATCCAGCTCACTCCACGGCAGCCAGAACAGCCCTGCTCCTCACTGAGCTCCAGGCTGGTGGCTGGCACTGGCTCCACACTGGTCTCTCTGCAAGAAAGGAAGGTTCAAGATGCGTATTAACACAGTTTGACAAGGTGGGCATCACGACAGGGAGAACGCCTGGCATGGATGTCACTTCCTCTCCCCGCGATGGGGGAAGCAAAGCTGTGTCACTGTGGCAGGTTTCAGCCCAGCAGCTAGCTCCCAAACATCCCGTACAGCCAGGAGCAAAAGTTCTTCCGAAGCAATAAATGCCTCCAGCCCAGAAAGTGCTGCAGCCCGCAGGGGAAAACCTTCCACTGGACCTCTGAGGGCCGAAGAAGAGTTAGTCCCTGATCAGCGAGCTGCCTGGACACCTCGGGGTGTGATCTGGTTACTCTTGTGCAAAGAGTCTGGCACCAGGCAGCGAGGCACACACCTCTGCATTTAACATTTCTGTTTTGCCAAGCCTTAACCTCAGCTGTTGGTTAAAGGACTGGGAGTATACATTTGAGATGGAAGCATTTCTGAAAACTGGCTGTTCTTCAAAGGCAGGGTTACTGGGTGTTCCAATAGCCGCAATTCAATAAATGCACAGCAATATTACACTGGGCAAAAATACTTGGGACAGAAGAAGAGTGCAACTCCCATTACCTTTTTTTATTTGATATTTTTATCAGAGATCTACGTGATGCTATAAAAATCCTTGTTGTGGCCAAGTCTGCAGATGCCAACAAGACTGGTGGTAGGGAACAAGCAGCCAGACTGGACTATCAATACACGGCGATCTGGAGTGGCTGAGAGTTGGACCCGCTCCAGCAGGACTTGATTTAAAAAGTCAGATGCAAGGTAAGGCATCTGAAACCAGAAATGCAGGTTACACTTGCAGGATGCTGCCTCAGAAAGCAGTTGCCTTGAAAAGGACTTAGAGGACAGGGACAAGCTGCCATAAAGGGACTCCTCCATCCCGCTGTGTTCAGAAGGAGCAAAACAAACGCCAGCAGGGAGCGTTCCTTTTCTGTTCACGGCACCAGTGACAGTCTGCTGGGAAGCTGCGTCCAGTCCACGTTCCCTCCTTCGAGGGGAAAGAGAGAACACTTAAAGCAAAAAGAATGAGCAGGAGCTGCAGGAGATGGCTTACCCAAGGCGTGGCTGAGAAGGGGTCTGATTTCTGCTGCTGGCACATACATAGGAGAAGGCAACTGTGGGGCAACTGTGGGAGAGGGTGTTCAGATACCACGGTGCCTCTTCTAGGAAGACTGCAAAAAGCTGCAAATTAGAAATTTCACCTTGAAATAACACCTAACAGAAACAGCAGTGGGGGCCGTTCAGTATCGGAAGCGCTTGCCAGAGGGCTGGGTGGAATTACGAGATGAGCTGTTTCCCAGAAGCCACTCTTTCATTTTGGGAGAAATTGTGTAGGGCTTGGACAAAACACGGTTGTTTTAAGCTCAGCTGCTCCCAAAGCCTAGTTCTAGATCAGAACACTAGGAGCAGGCGTTGCTCTGTATTTGAAGGAGTGGAGGAGGCATTGTGGGAGGACTCAGGCAGCCTGAAAGACTTTTCCTAGCCGCCTCCAACTCTGCACTGTGCTCTGGGGGATGCTTCCAGTGCTCAAGCTTTTTGTCCTGTAAGTTACACGACTGTCTCTTCCCGATCTGAGCACACAGAGATTCCCTCCTGCAGAGCTGAAAATCTCAGTATCAGTTTCTCCAGTCCTCACCAAATCCTCACCAGCCTGGCTCTGGAGGAAATGCATAAAGAACCCCCGTCTGCTCCTAGTTACAGCTGGGGAGCTCTACAGATATCAGTGAGGTTTCAGGGTGTAACAGAGCAGAAACCAGCTCAGCATGCTCATCTTCTCAAGCTAAGTCTGCCCTTCTGTTTCGACAGATTAGCTCTTCCCCTGCATTTCCCCCTGCACAGCGATGCCAGCCTGGCCACAGCAACGGCAGCAGCGAGCAGCGGGAGGCCCCGCTTCATCCAGCACCAGCTCCCAGATCTCTGACAGGGGCAGCTTTTGTCCTCCTGGTGCCTGTCTGATCTCTCCAGCCCTGCCTTACAGCGCTCTGCTTTCCTCCTCCAGGGCCCCCTCCCCATGTAACTCCATGAAACACCATATTACTTTTCTATTTCAAATCCAGACCTGGCATCTGAGCAAAAAAAAAGAAGTGATTAATCATCCCCCTGATGCAGAAGGCTCTTTCTCCCCTCTCTCTCTGGGTTTTGTAAGCTGAACTGTCAAACGTGAAAATTCATCTGCTGTTTGAATATGCAGGGAACAGGCAGGGCTGGGCAGTGTGATGCAAGGAGTGTATTTACCATTAAAAAAAAAAAAAAAAAAAAGTGCATTGAAGAGAACAAACTGATAATTACAATCTTACCTGTACATCTTCCTGCCAACCTGAGGCTGGAAACTCTCCTCTCAGCTACTGGGTGAGCTACATTGGGGACCAGTCTGACGTGACCCACGCCCATCATCCCTTGGCTCCTAAATCCAAAGTCTGCAGTGGGAATCAAGCCGCTTTTCCAGTTGTAGACTGGATCTCGGGTGGAGCACCAGCAGCAAGTTCCCTCAGCAGGTCTGAAGTCTGTCCAGACAGTGCCATCCCTTCCCTCTGGGGCCGCAGCAATGCTAATCACAGAACAAGACACTTCCTGATTGCAAAGTATTGCTTCCCTGGAACAAAAAGCGTTCCGGAGAGAACAGGTTAGAAAAACAACAGGGCAGGCTGTGCACGTTCACACTGACTTTCCTTACCCATTTCCAGGAGCAAGTGGCTGGTTCGACAGGCTTCCTGCAGCTGTGCGGGAGCTTGTTGTACTTGGACCCAGGGTGCTTTGTGGACAGCCCTTTGCAGGACACAGCCCTCACCGGCATGGTGAGCTCCCAGAACAAAGGCAAGCTGGAGCTGAGGTTCAGGTAGGAAACCATGTGCTCTCCTGCTGCAGGCACTGAAGGAAATAGAAGGGCAGGTGAATTCCCATAAAGAAACTGCCAGCATCATTAAGGATTAATAATTATTTTCGCATCTGACAAGTTACTGTAGCGTTAATTTCCTGCAAGCTTTTTCTTAGCCGCTGTGTGTTTAACCAAATTCTTTGCAGGATCACCTCTGTACGTTACCTGACGTGCTCAGATGACAGCTTCTGTAAGGTGTGTTCACTCACTAGTTATTTTCCAATTACCATGTAGCTGTGGTGTGATGAGTAATCTTGCACAGAGAGAGGGAATCTTAATTTGGCTGCCCTGAAAGCAGGTGACTGTGATTCCTAATGAGTGTCAAACAATAGCAGATCCCAACCAACCAAAACAAAAGGTAACTGGCTGGTGTCATGTCTAATTTCACTAAACAATCGCGTCATTAAATTCTCCTGCCATGGTTTGGTCTGAACTGGCTGTGTCAATGAGTTATGCCTGCTACGCAGGGATTTCATACATCTTCAGTTGCATCTTTGATTTATGCAGCTTTATGGTTTACATTTTAATATTTCTGCCCTTCTGATAACGATAACAGATGTCTGGAGATTTGTGGTTCAGCTCCTCGGTGGCACCTGGGCATGCTGTCAGCTAACTGGTCACCTTTAAACATGTACTCTAAACCCAAAATACAGGCGGTGGCTCCCCCCTGAAGATTGCTCCTGCTGCAGAAATCTCAGTCCAAAAGCATCCCTCTTCTCCCCGAAACGAATGCTGCATCAGAAGGTGGTTTAAACCAGAGACCAAAAGGAGGAAAACACACTCTCCTGCTATTTTCACTCTTCCCTTGCTCAGAGTCCCATGTGACAAATCAGCTGCTGGTTATAGTATGTCTTCCAAAGATTGCACTTTTTTTTTTTTTTTTCACAGAAAGATGAGTGTCTGTAGCACAGGAGCAGCACAGTCATCACACCACCCTCAAAAACTGGTAGGAAAGCTGCTGGAAAGCACTGAGTTGTCTGCTGGGCAGCTCAGCTGTCTCCTGCTCAGTGGGAGTGGAGGAAGCACAGTTCTTGCCCAGCCTGGCACGCTGTAATGAGCAGCCCTAAAATCAGAGAGCCACATGAATGTGAAGCTCAGATGGTGGCTATGACAGGAATAAAATTTATAGAGCTAAATGAATACATAGCTGCAGCTACACTTCCGCACCGCTGCGTGTAGGCTAGGAACTGAGCCTGGAGCATCTCTTCCCACTGAACTCTTCAGCGTGCTTGCGGGAGAATGGGAATGTTCTGGTCCTGCCCAGCTCCCCCTCCTGTGTCTGCAGGTAATCAGGAACGGCTGCGTGCTTAGGTAAGCCCTTACTCAGACACATAAATACGAATTCTCTCAGATGTAATTGCTACATCAGCTACAAACAGAATGCAGATTTTATATTCCGCAATAAAACATGGCCAGTCAGAATATGTGTTTTATATGCCACAATAATACACGGCTACCACCCGCACTTCCTAGCAAATGCTGCTTATGGTGGGATTGCACTCAGAACCCAAATAATCCAGAAGTGGAGAAAAATCCCTCTCGCTCCTCCTGCTGGTCACTCCTCAGGCCCATTCCTTCAGCACACCTTGTGACACGAACTCCAGCTCCACCAGCACGACTCTAGTTCCAGCCCACACCTCCAGTTCTCTGTTAAAGGCACTGTGACTGCTGTGGAAGGATCTTGGACCAGTCAAAAGCAAATTGAAGTGTGGAATCTACTTGTTTAGCAAGATTATCCTGCCAAAAAGCAGCTTCTCTGCTTTCTTAGACCACTAAGCCTTGCCTGACCCCTTCAGCTTTGTATCATCTGCAAAAAAAAATGTCCTGCATGCTGCAGTCTTGCATTCATCTATAATAAATACAGTACAATGCTTCAGCAGAAGATCCTGCAGGACTTAATGGCTCTGCCATGCCCTCACTGACACTCAGTTTTCTCTCCAAGCCTGTCCTCCTGCCACTATTTCAGCCTTTTCGGTAATGGATTATTTTAACCTACATTTAGGGGGGGTTCTGCTATAATCCATCATGCAAAATTTTGTTAAAACATTCTGGAAGACCAAACAGATTTACGCTATCTAGACTGATAGTTATTTCATTAGCATAAGTGATCAAATTAGCCTGACATGATTTACCTGCAATATACCCACGCTGACTCACTCCTATTACAGTAAATTTATTCCTTCTAAAAAACCAGCTGCAAACTGGCTGTAAATGCAGGCAACTAAAGAGCCTTCCTGAGAACAATGTTCTCGAATCTTTGCCTCCTGGTGTGATTTCTGCTGTCATGGAGCGTACACATTTTTGCATCATTTTAGGAATGGGTCAGATTAAGAGAAAGCCAGAGGGCACAGTTACGGTTGGAAGTTCAAAAGAATTATCTCTGCAGAGAGCTCCTACAGTCAAGGGCTTCTTCCACAGAGGCCTCAGCAGAAAGAATTAAGCCTGGCATGAGACAAAAAGTAGGATTTCATCTGATCTGATTTTCAATGGACCCTGGTGAAGCACCTTATGTGTGGAGCAGGAACACCAGCGGGGTCTGCCTTGGTGGCTCCCAGCCACAGCACACCTTCTACTGCCTGCAAGCTGATCTCTGCCTGAGGAAGCATTCTTGGACAGAAGGGTGCTTACAAAGCCCCACTCCACAGGCAGGCTGTTGGGTAATCTGTCTGCTACCAGCTGAACCATTAAATTACATTTTTAATTTCAACTGCTCTTCAACACTGGCAAGCTACATGCAGCATCCTGCTGAGGGCAAAGTGAGCCAAGTGGTTATTAAATGGCCACAGTTAAAAGGTAGAACAAGGCTTTGTTAAAGCCAGCACAGAAAACCAAGCCTCTTCCACCACACAGCAATGCTCTCTGAGGCTTCCCCACTGCTTGGCACAGAAAAATAATACAGCCAGAGACGGCACTTTCTCCTCCTATGTATACTTTAGTTTCTAGGGGTGGGGGGGAGAAAAAAACTTTACAAACTCTTAGAGATTTGTTTATTGTGTTTGAAATGAAATACAGTTAGCCATGACAGCCAGCGAGGCTGATACATCAGGGCGTTAGTGAAGGGGACAGGATGTGACCTGGGGGAAGAACAGGTGCCAGCTAGGCTTCATCCCTGGCTAGCCAGCAGCCTCTACCCAGCCCAGCTCTCGAGGGTGTGACTGAAGCTGAAGGAGTTGGCTTCAAACAGTTCTAAGCACATATTAGGCAGAAGCTTTGATAACTTGGGACCTTAGTCAAGTGTGAGGATCCCTAGGAAATCAGGAGATGTAGTGTATGTTCTAGGGCTGGCTGCAAGCACAGGACACGCTCCATGTAAACCCTTCAGCTGGCAATAATCTGTAGGATCTGCAGGAAATCTTTGTCTCTTCTCAATCAGCACTGTCAAAGTCATGACAGTGCTGCAGGAACCATTCCCCTTTAATTACATGTGATCACTGAAGCTAACCACGTACTGTATAATTAGTAAGAAAAATGAATTATTTAAGTAACTTGCATTTAACAAATAGTACTGGCATGCTGATTGCAGTTCAGTATTCATTAACCATAGAAAGACCTTCTTCTGATGCAGGAAAAGCATTTTTCTGCTTCTAAAACCTCACCACATTGAGAGTTTTTCCTGGGTTTTCAAACAATAAGTCCTACAATTTGGTACAGGTTTGAGGGTCAGTAGCAACAAGGTAGCTTATCCGACAGCCTGCCCCCTGAGCAGGTTGCTAGCTGGATTAAGCCCAGCTGTGTACTGCTGTGAATGGAGACAAACAAACAAAAAAAAACCCTGGGAAAATGATAGGTTTTGTCTCATTTGACAGAGATCTTGCTTTTCCCTCTTTTTTCTCTTGCACATTTTCATGGTTTTGTAGACAGGTAATTACATGTCTGATGCAAAGACCAGCCCTCAAAGCTCCTGCTTCAGAGCTGAGGGGATTTAGCTGCAATTTTATCACAGTAATCACAGCATCAGGAGGAACGTAGCTGGGATGCAGCTGGGGTGGAGGAGGGAAGAGCTCACTTGACCACCTAATCAAGGCCTCTGAACGGGAGACCTGCAATCAAACACCGAGCTACCGCTCTTACCTTCAGCTTCAGCTTCCTCGCAGGGGAGAGTAGAGCTGAAGCCATGCAGAGCTGAGCCACGTTCTCACAACTCAGGACAGGGTTGCAAGATCACCCCAGCTCACCTTCAGTTAGCACACCCGAGCAGAACTGCTCACCAGCCAGCGAGCCTGCCCTCTCAGGAAGGATAAGAAGTGGGGTGAACCTGAGCCAGTTTCTATCAGCCAGCTCAGCCCTGCAGCTCCTGGCACTTCCCTCCTGGCATCAGCAATGGCAGAGGCACTCAGCCTGCCTGCCCTCCCCGCCCAGACATGCCCTGCATTTCCCACGGAGCCCCACAGCTGCATCTTGGACTTAAAAACCCAAAAAACAGCTAACGGCTGTGGGCTAGCGAGCACATGTCATTTGTGGAGGACAGAGAGACGCATCTCGGAACTGACGCACCACCGCCCACGCGGGCGCTATCCTGCAGCTTCCTGCAAAGCATCCAAGTGGACTCTGCTGGGGAGAAGAGGAGAGGACACCAGGGCAGAAGGACCACGGGGGCATTTTCACAGTGATGTTGGCCTGGAAGCTTCACTCCGTTGTCATTAGCTGGTCTGTCAAGGTCAGAGCAAGAGTTACGCTGTCAGGACTGCCAAAACCAGGCGTAAATGAACAAATGAGCCAATGAGAGGAAGTAGCAGAGGTAAAGCGAACAAGCATTTGGGTTAACAGCAGCTTCTGCTCACCTGGCGTTGAATCTCGTCACGACATCTTTAGCTGATGGCCAGCACTGCTCAGCAGCAGCAGCATGCCACCCCTGGGCCTGCAGCACAAACCAACCTTTTTGTAGGACATTGTGAAAAAGGAAAGAGTGAAATCAAACAAACAAACAAAGAGTGAAAACAACAGCAAGTTCTCTAGTGGCACAATGGCCAGGAGAGAAGCTGGCATTCTCCATCCAGAACCCAGTGTCAAAGACAGGTCCTGAAATTACCAGCAAACATTTCCCTAAATCACACCTGTTCCTGAGGCCTTTGGTCATTATTTCTCCAGGGTTATGCCTGCGAGCACCTTCTCCTGAGCAGGCTCTGCCCTGAACAAAGCAGACAGGTACCCCAGACTGCTCTTTGGGCGCACTGGAGGCTCTCCCTCTGCAGCTCAGGAGATCTGCTCACAGCATTACTCTGCTGACCGCTTCCCCAGCACCCGCTCTATGTTTCTGATCACTCCTGTCTGCTTTTCATCTCTCCCAATGGGACTTCGTGCACCCCGAGCAAGCAAGGGGCTGTTTTACATACCTCACAGGTATCATTTCCATTTTACAAGAGGGCTAAGTCGCTCTGAGATGGCAAAAAGACACGAGTCCCGCCTCTGCTCAAACAACGAGCCTAAACCCACTCAAGGAGTGACAATCTAAACCAAGCTTTGGATGAGAAGATAAAATCAGGAGCATCACGACGACATCGGGACGCCCGGTCACTTCAGCCGCATCGCAGCTACGCTCTGCTGGTGCTATTGAACTCTCTCAGCTGCCCTTTAGCAGTGTGTCCCTTTCTGCAACTGCCAGTGCCTTTGTTCCTCTCGAGAATAGCTGCCCGCTTGTGCACACAGAGGCAGGGAAGGTTGGACACCGCGTGCTGCATTGTACTGTCAGCCTAAATAGAAGCTGATGGGATAATAATTAATTGCAGTCTCCCTGTAATAAAAGACAAGACAAAGCACGAGATATAAATAAAATCATCAAAGGAACTCACAGAATGGGAGCTGTGTCTGCATTTTGCGGGCAATTTACAAGCCAAAGGAAGGTTGGGAACCCAAGGACTGAAAGGCAATAAAAATCTATGGAGCCCTCACAAAACCGTGACAGCGTCTCACTGATCTGTCTCGTTACCAGGCAGAGGTATAAATTCCCTCAACACCTTTGTTGTTTAAGGAGCTGGAAAGGGAAGGGAAAAAGGCCTGAAGTGGGACTGACCCCGAGCTCACTCGGACCCGAACAGCGGGGAGGTGCCCTCGGAGAGAATAGAGGAGACAGAAGGCACCGAGCCCCGCTCCGAGGGCAACAGGCTGCCAGCAAGTGCCTCCAGCCTGAAAATACAGGCTGGCGAGCCCCAGGCAGCTTTCATGGGGACACTTTCAACTCTCTTTGTACCAGGAGGGCTCCTGTCCTTATGGCCTGCACAAAGGCGAGCCCTGCCCTGCCCTGTCACTTGCCAAACCCCAGCTGCCTGCCCCTGCTCCCCGGCTGTCGTCGTGCCTGTCACCTTGCAGCTCCGAGGGAGAGACGTGGTGACGAGGCAGAGGGGGGCTGAGAGGGCCTCGGGGACAGCTGCAGCCTGGAGACACGGCTGGGAGAACAAGGAGGGAACCCCGCTCCCCTCGCCAGGAGGGTGCAAGAAAAGAATGGTTGTAGGAGGATGGATATGAAGGGGGAGGAGGGAAAGATCCTCTGTCCCAGGCACAGCTCCTGTTTAATGCCTAATTCTGGCTAAAGTCAGACAAACAGTGCCTAAATAACCTAGCAGTAAGCGATCACAGAGCACATCCCAGCCTGCCCAGCTGCCACCTGATCCAACTCAACCTCATGGGCAGAAGGGGTTAAAGAAAATTCTCTGGGTGCTTTCATAAGAGAGAAAACAACACAGTCCTCGTGGACATATGGGCTGCACTGCTGCTGGTACAGTTCCTGCCTCTTGGAATCATACATTCATAATACATTCAGCTCATCTCCATGTTGCCATTAATCCCACCAGGGAGACACAGCCACTTCCCCCGGTCATTCCCTAAAGTGAACGTGGAGGTGAGGAACAGAGGTAGCAATGAGGCATCTCCTCTGCCTCTGGGGAAAAAGCTTTTCTTGGTCAGTGGGTACACATCAGCTGCAAGCACAGATCCCAAATCCCAGCCCGCATCTGGGCTTTGTTTTGTTGTTCTCCCCCTACTTTTTAAAAGCCTCTCAGAAATTTCTTCTCCAGTTAAATGAAGCCAAGGTAAAGAAACAGCAACGAATGAAAACGAACAGCCATTACAACGCAAACACAATCCTCTTCCCCAAAAGAACACACAAGCCCTCAGCTAAACAATGACTTCCTTAAGGGTGCTGGCAAAGCCGTTCTTCCCCCCATCACCTAAACAACAAACAAAGCAAAGCAGAGGAAGAGTCACCTCCCTTTCCCTGTGCTTGCCTTGCCAGAATCTGACATCTCCGTGCCAGAGACGCACAGCATGCAGGGCTCTGCGCTCCTGGGGACTTGCCTGAGGACCTGGTGCTTCAGGCAGAGAGGAGGGATCATTGCAGAACCCCCCTGCCGTGTGTCTCCTTGCAGAAGAAGAGGTTGCATGCTCCTAGCTGGCTCTGAGCACAGCAGAGCTCTTGCCAGCCTTGGTCTGCTGGATGTCTACAATATTTGCATGTGCTTTTGAACTGCAGGGAGGATCCAAGGATCTGGAGGGGTGATGCCCAGAGCCAGCTCAGCACACTGAAGCCGGATGAATCTTTCTATCATCAGAAAGGCCAGTGAATTCTTAGTCACCCCGCAGGTAACCTTCGCTTCCTAAGTAGGGCACATCCTCGCATGCACTGTGCGGGGGAGAGAAAGACAGACGGTGAGTTAATGCGTGTCCTTGACTCCAAGCAAGTTGAGCACTGCAATAGAGAGTAGGAGAGAGCTGGAAAACGCTGCCACCAGCGTCCTCCTCCAGCCTGCCATCACCCTCAGCCTTGTCACCGTCCCGCTCCAGGAGATCAGCCTGGCTCAGACCTGCTGGGAGGACACAGCTGCGGTCAGCTCAGCCCCAGAGCGCTGCCACCAGCCACGTGTTATGGCACTTGGCTAGAGGAGAGCCTCCTCACCCACCTGCCACGAGGTCCAGAAGCCTCTCCTGTCCTGGTAGAGCTAAAATCAAAACTCTGGGTTCCCAAGCTTTAAGCACGAACGAAAGGGCTCATNAAAAAAAAAAAAACCAACTCCATCCTTTTGTGTCTGCTACAGGCAACTGGAGTGACCGGAGTGCCCACTGAGGCTGCACTGCCACGGGGCTGACTGCCACCACCTTGGCACACGCACGTTGAAGCTGACTCCTGTGAAAGGTCAGATCCCCGACCTCAGCATACTCAGAGCAAGCAGAGCGTGCCAGCAGGGCCTTCACACAACCCTGTTTAACTCTGTGCTGTACACAACAGAAGCACGAACAGCGCTGCAGGAAGGGGCCTGACAGCAGAGGGGCACTCACCTTTAGCTGAAATATAGCAACTTAAAAAAAAAAAGGTTCTAAAGATGGATCAAACACTCATCAGATCACACCTTCAGCTCTAAGATTTCCCGCAGCAGCCTTTTTACCTGCATCCAGGCAACAGGAGCTAGGTTGACTGGTACACAGTCATTATTACACACCGCTATGACCTGCTCAAGATAATTCCTGCTCAGAGGCAGGGGAGAGGGAAAGTGATGGTATTTGGAGCAGCTCCTGTTCAATTGTCTGGAAGGTGATTGCATGCTGTAGCACTTAGATCCATACCAGCAGCCAGGCAGGAACAGATCAGAGGTGACAGAGACGATCTTGCCATGTGAATACAGAGTTTAAAGAGAAATATTTCACTCTGATCCCATTTAAAGCCCCTTGTGCAGTGTGAGCACTAGGAACGTGACCAAAGAGAAGCTGGCTGTGCTGTGATGCCACCCACAGCAGCAGCCAGCAAGGAGGTGGTGTGGTCCCCAGCTTAGAAACTGCTCCAACCCTTGCGCCAGGAGGGTGCAGGCACCAGCTCCACCTGCCCCAAACACTGATCCCAGGCTTCAGCTCCTCTGCTCTCTGCTGCTGGCTCACTGCCATCCTCATGACCCAGGGCTGCAGGCATGGGCAAGCCTCCCTGTGCCAAGGCCTGGATTGGAAGAATGGGAGCTCCCTGCATCGTGGTGCAACCATGTGTGCGCGAGGATCAGAGCCGTGCAGAAGGCACAGAATTGCCACCAAGGACGTTGGGGACAGAGGTGATTGGTTCTCTCAATGAAAGATGAAAGTTGCACCGACTCCAGGGACCCTACTGCAGCGCCTAGGACAAACCCCTTCTCAGGGCTGAACACAGGGATGACAGCCAGCGGTTGGCTTGAAGGCCGCCTGCCCAGCGGGGGGTCACAGCTCCAGCTCAGCAGGGCTGTTTGTTCTCTGCCTTGATCTCCATCCCTCAGCTGCACTGAAAGGAAGTTTGCCCAAGACAAGCGAGCATGGCACACAATGTCAGCCTCAGAGCAAGCTGCAGGGAAACAGATTGAGCTCTCTGCACGCACCAACTGCGAATCCATTCCTTGGTGGCTTCTCTTGTGGGACACTTCAAAGGCACCAGGCATCCACGACGCAGCTGCTGCCCTGGGGAAGGAGTTGTTGAATAGCCTCCGTGAATGAGAAGTAAAAATTAAGCAGTTAGATTTGGCACGTGCATCACAATAAAGATCCCTGAATGCTCAGCTTCTTATTGAACCTACGGCGGGCTGTTAATTCGTTATTCACTTCCCAGCCTGGAAGGAAAAGCATGTTATACCCGAGGGCCAGAACTGATGAACAGAGCCATAAATCAAGCAGTTTACAAGACCAGCAATTAGGAAACAAGCCGACAGAAGGGAGAACTCTGTCAGTAATAAAGCAGACACACCACAGGATCTGCTGAGTGCTCAAAGCAACTGGGGACACGCAGTCCTTTCTACACTCCACGTCTAATTCTTCCAGCCATTTGCTGCTTTTTCCCTCTGTCTTCCATTTCCTTTTATTTCCTTCTGCTTCCCCTCCAGTTTTTCCTCTGTTCTCTTTCCCCTCTCTTCTGAAAAGCCAATTCTTCCCCAGAATACATGAACATACCTGCTGGGCAAATGGATGCACCAGCTGCTGCCCGAGAGCAGATCTGGCTCCCGTGACTCTGACCGCTGCCCCTCCAAAATCTCCTGATCCATTTCTGGCTCCTCCTCCTTACCATTGCAAATCCTGCCCTTGCTTTCCTTCCTCATGCTACAGTGCAGCTTGGGACACAGCAAAATCAGGCCCGAGCAGCTGTTCTCTGCACGCAGCTCGGGTGCACGCACACACGTGAAATCTGAGCACAAGACAGGGGAATTTCACAGGGCTCTTTCGCTTTCACATATCCCCTCCTGCTCAGCACACTACCACACCTTTAGGACACCACATATTTGGGAAATCATGGCCAGTGGTGATGTATTTTTTTCCTACTTTAGCTTTTGGCACCTGGTATGTGCATGAAGAGGAGAAACATGGTGATTTAGGAGGCTTGTTTTGTCAAGGAAGGAGGGAGACCAGATAATCCTCCCATCATCCCAAGAGCGAATGGATCCATATCAAGCATGTGGTATCCCAGAGCAGCCTCGAGGGCCTGGAGGAATCTCAGCTTTGTGAAGTCTGCTCGATGGAAACACTCCCTGCTGTCACCCCCACAGAAACCTTTGCAGGAGCAGACGCCCAGGGTAGAGGCAAGAGAAACAAGATCAGTTGCTATCGTGCCACAGCGCGTGCTCAGCCTCTGCTGTTCCACAGCCCGCTCCCAGGCAGGCTGCCCTCCTCTGCGGGGCCAGTCAGCCCATCCTCAGCACACCACAGGCCCAGCTGATAGTCACTTAGAGGAAACAAAGTGCTGCCTTTGAGTGTGCATTACTCTAATGTGCTCCCAGCTGCCTCCGGTTTTGATCTTGAACGGCGAGGCTAAAGATTTGTCTGGAAGAGTCACTGCTCCACAAGAGAAGGGAACATCTCCTCTAACCTTGAGCACAGAGACTAATAATCTGCCTCCCCCTGCGCCGGGGCAGGGAGGCTTTGATGAGCTCTTTGGCAAGTGCTGTAGGAAGAGGCTGCAATATAAAGTTAACTAATTAGGTGGCTGCAGAGCAGAAGGAAAATAAAGTCAAAATCATTTCTGTTCAAAGCAGATCCCCGAGAAAGAGTGAAGCAGCTGCATTACCGGGGCTGGGCTGCCACGAACTCCGCAAGGAGTTGGGGAGGGGAACAGGCTTCAAGGTCTTGAGAGATGCAAATCCCGGCCACGAGGCCAGGGAACAAAAAGGCTCAGCAGCTGGGGAGTCCTTGGGAGAAGACGGGAAATCCTCTTCAAAGGAAGGCTTTTCCCACCCGGATCTTGGCAAGCCGCCGCCAGCAGTTACGTTGTGCTTATCCAAGGCCTCTTCCGGGCCAGCCAGCTGCAGATTTCACACTCAGAATGGCTGGAGAGTTTCTGAACCCATCCCAAACATGCTTTTTGCTCTGATGATGAGTAGATCCCAACAGACTGCGTGTGTGGCTTGTAGAAGCACGCCCTCAGACATCCCGGCCCAGTACCTGATGGTGCCCCGCACTCACAGAGCCGTGCAAGGGGCACCCGTGGCCAGCAGGTCCCCACCTGAGAGCATCCATGGAGCACTGAGTGCCACCAAGGAGCTTTCCTAGATCTCTCCTCCTGCACCGCCATGAGACATTTCTTGGCTGCCCACATTGCCTAGGGAGGGATAACATGAGAGAAGAGCAATTGCTGGTACTTTACCAGGGGTTTATTTTCCCAGGAATGGCACAGAGGCTTTCCACAGCATCAGGTGGGCTTCTGAGCAGCACTCAACGGGAATTCCAGCCGCTTGGCTGTGCCCCAGCTCGCTGGTGCTCTGGGAAGGTCAGGGCTCTGCAACAGGCCATATGCTCAGTCTGGGCTTCCCCTCCCAGTGCCAACACGTGTCTGCAAGGAACAAAGCCAGAGGGAACGTTAACTGATGGCCACTGAAACGGAGCCTCTGCTTGGCTTTCACCTAATTAACTACCACGAGGCAGTGCCGGAAGGCCCCCGTGTTGCCAGTGAAGAATGTGGGGTTGGTAATTAATTAGAAGCCCATTGGGATCCCTGCACCTCTCGCCCACAGCGAGCTCTACAGATTGATACAAAGGGGATTTAATGGAAACACAGCAGCTTTCCCATTATGGCCTTAAGCAAAACGGAACTAGTTTTTAAGGAACCTCATTTACAGTCCTCTCACGTCACTGACGCTTAGCACCTCACCCTGCAGGTACAGGATTGTATGGGAAAGGAACCTGCCCGCAGAATGCTGGGACAAGAGAGAAAGCCCTAAGCGGTTTGGTGAGCTATGTTCGCCATCCTCCATGCATAAGAAAACAGCAAGAGCAGGAGGAAATCACATCAAGGCAGTCCAAGGTGTCCTTAAAGGATGCTCAGAAGATGAGATGGGATGAGGGGCAGCTGCCAGAATTCCAGGGATGATCCTGGAATGAGACTTCTTAAAGGCTCTGGCACCACTCGATACCCAATCTGCTCACAGGTCCTGCACACCCTCCAGGCATGCACAAACAGATCAGAGCCAGAGCTGCAGTGTGCATCCTCCTGTGCAGCCCACTTTACTGCCACCCCTGAATGCAGTCCCCTTCAAAGACATTGGTGCACGTCCCCTGCCCACGCTTGCAGCTGCTCTGTCCTCCTAACAAGCTCTGTGGCTCATTAACCTTTCATTTGGCTTCTCTTACTCGGAGATGTGCCATGTTTATCTCTTATGTTTATCAGCAAGTTGCAGCATCTTCCTGACACCTGCATGTTGGCCTCTCGCAGGAGTGGACTCCGTGCTGGGAGGTGCTGCAGCCTCTCCCTTCAGACTCCTGTGATATTCCCCAAAAATCTTGTAGTTTCTGTCCAACAGACATCATTTCTCTTGGTAGGCCCTCGTTTTTCCATAGCCATGTAGCCGTCGGTTCCGTGAAAATGCCAGCTTAATGCTCAGTAAGCATCAAGAAACAGATCAAGTGCTATGAATCATTTGGAAAGTGAAAGAACAGAACAGAAAAATCTATGATTCATCCACACCTCGGATAATACGTGCACATGTGGTCGCTTCATCTCCAAGAGGGTATCAGAACTGAAACAGATTCCAAAAAGAGCACAACAGATGGCCAGAGACACCGAGCATAATTCAAAGCACAATTACTGCAGGCACCACGAGGTAGGCTCACACTCGTTAGCGTGGAAGAGGAAAGGCTTGCGGGGAAAAAGTAAGCGTGTGAAGTCATTACTGGTCTGAAGGGGAAAGGCTCCGCACCTTCCCTCCCAAAATAGGAGCTCTGGGGCCCTGATGAAGCTGAGAAGAGGCAGGACCAGCCCCGTGCACCCTGCCCTTTCTAACACCGGGGAGACCACCCTCTCACACTGCCGGTACACCGTCTTTTCTTCGGGTGAGGCAGACCACCAGCCGTATTTGCCTTCACAGCTCCCATCACCCTATTACTCTGAGGCAAACATCTTCTCTTCCTCTTTGGTATCAGGAAAAAAAGCCATCCCAATGCTCCCAGAAGCAGGTTAACTCTCTCAGTGCTGAAGGCCTTTCCCCATCTGCCGTCTCTCATTCGCTATGAAGGCATCAGCCCCCAGCTTCCATCAGCTCACGGCACCAGCCCACCCACCAGATTTTCAAGGAAGAACTGTCATGCTTTCCTTCATTCATACTTCTTGATTGGAAGAAGCGCTGCCTGCTTGTCTTCTTCAAAATCTTCTTTCGCTGTGATTTCTGCAGGAAGCTTGACAGCCATCAGCACAGCACCACGATCACAGTCAGCATCACTTCACAGCCCCTCCGTTCACCTCCACCAGTCGCACACGTTGGTGGGGAGCTCTCTGGGACGGGCCTCCTCCTTTCATCTTGTGGCTGTACAGCTCCAGAGCACCTGAGGCTCCATTCTGCGTCTCTGGTGATAAGGCAGGGGCCCACAGAGGCAGAGGAATATATGCAGGGGTGTATTTGAGAACACACAAAATCAGCTCTGCTCCTGGCTCCCTGGCACGAGATGCCCACACAGCAGAAGTATCTGGCTCAGTCCCTCAGCTTGGTGCCCTTGCGATGCAGGAGAAGGCTCCTGTCTTGAGAGCGTTCCCGGAGTCTTGTAGCTAAGCCAGGAGAAGAGGGTGCCCCTGGAAAAGTAATTCGCAGGAAAATTGAAGTGTGGGAGTGAAATGCTGACTGGTTTGCATTTGAATTTTGGTAAGAATGCACTGACATTAATGTCTGGCTCTTAAGAAACGTTCCAGGTTTGAGAGCAGTTCGTAAGAGCCTTGCTGAAGGAGAGCACTTGGCAGAGGGGCGGTGTCTGCAAGAGGAACACCAGCTCCCATTGACAGCTACTCAGAGGGTGAGGAAGGGCCCTCCTGCACACCCAGAGACACCTCAGGACTGGCCTCCTGTGAGGAGAGATTTCACATCCTCATCTGGAGATCATCGTGGAAAAGAAGAGTTGTAGAAAGCCGCCTTATAGCCCTGAACATCAGGAAAGTAAACACCCAGCACCTCAGGCGCTTTGCTCGAGAGAGAGACGAAGTAACACACTCTCTGTGGATTCCAACTAATTCCACTCTGCATACAAAATCTGGTTTTAACTCTTCCTGCGCTGTCAGCCTGAAGATTTTTACTTTCAGCAGATTTCTAGCAAGACCTTCCACAAAATGGCCAAGTGCAGCCACTGTACTCACTGCAGCCAGGACATTCTCCGGCCCTTTCCCAGTGCAGCACCAGGAGACACTGGACTGAGCTGCAAGGATACAGGCGGGAGAACAGTGCTGGTTGTTATTTACCTTTGGGAATGCAGGAAATGTTTTCAGTGTCATTTTCTGAACCGAAATCACTTGAAGATGCTTGCATATTTCTGCCCAGCACGCTCAGACTGTGCAGCAGTGTGGAGGAGGACGCTTCTGCTAGGGGGGAGCTCAGCCCTACAGCCCTCGTTCAGGGTTGTGTGTTCCCAGAACAGCAAGAAGCTAGGGAGGAGCAGAGCCATGAGGGGAAACATCAGAGAGTTCCCTTGGAAAAACCCCTGCATGGAGAAGGGCTCTAGCAGCTGTAGGCTCTTCCAGATTACACCTTCCAAATCCCTAGGATCAGCCAGAAAGGGGCTGGGTTGTTGCTTCCCCTGCAGCCCAACTCTGGAAACCAAACCCTCTAATGCCCACACACACACACACACACACACACGGAGAAGGGTCCAGCACTGGACATGCCCTTGTTTTCTAAATACATGAAAAATAGGTGTGCTTGCAGTCCAGAGAATCCCCTGCTGCGCTGCTCAGCAGCTGCCTGGTATCCTTTTAAATAACCAGTGGGTCCTCTAACGATACTCCCTCATTCTGTTCTCACAAGCAGCCAGCTAGAAGTGCTTATGTGCAGTCAGACCCTGCGTGATGATAATAGATGATAAACGTAATTATTTGGGTCCTGATTGCCTCTGCTTTCCTCATGCTGTTGCTGATGTGTAAAACAGTCTCAACGTTATCAGTTTTATGGGCAGAAACACTGATGATACAGACTTCTTCATAAAGCAAGGGCCACACGTTCAGGGAAACAAACTGTGCAAGGCAACGATCTGTGCACGGCACTGAGCTGCAGCTGTGACTCCTGCCTCCTGAAACACCAAGTCCTTAAGATGCACCTGAACACTCTGCAAAGCCAAGGTCAGGGAGGGACGGGAAGCGAGTTTCACGATTCGGCTGTAAAACCAGCAGACAGGAAAACGTTAGCAATGAACCAGTGAGGCTGACTTCTGCTCAAAGCACGGCTGTCCTGCAGACAGCGCAGAACTCAGGGTTTTAGGAACCTGAATACTGGGAGAAGGCTGAGAGGCAGAAGGAACAACGGGGTTGGCAGAGAGGATGCTCACACCAAGCAGCCCTGCTTCTTTCCGTGCTAGACCCATCATGACCTGGCTCCTCAGCGAGCCAGTGCCTGGGATGGAGCAATCTGGAAAACAATCAGTTCTTTCACTCTTATTACTAAATAAATACATCAGTCCAGCTCTCATGAGGCCCTGAAGCCAAAGTGGCCAAGTTAAGGATAGGAGAAGCCAGAAATCTACAGCGAGAACAGGTAACAAGAGACATGTTGACCACAGCAAAGAGACAAGGTTTCTAACACAAGCAGGCTGCTGCCCCCCAAACATCCCCTATGACCTGGTATGGCTGCACAGAGATATTTACACGTGCAGGCAGGGAGACGCCGATCCCTGGCTGGGGAACAATCAACTGTTATTCTCTCCAGACCAGCAAAGCCAAGATTTTAGTCAACATGCAACCCCAAAAATGTGCCTGCGGACTGGGTAGAGCAGAGCCTGCTCTCCCCTTGCCAAGTAAGAAAGTCCTTGTCCTGTGGGTGGTTTCATGGTGAGGTTTCTGTGGGGAGGAAGTGTTCCTAGTGGTCAAGGCAGGGAACAGGGGTTCAGCAGACCTGGCTCCCATCCCTGGGTCTAGGCAGCAAATGCGCGCTCTCATAGGAGTCACTGCTACCTCTGTTCACCTCTCCTTGCTCAGGCGCAGATTGCTCCTGAGAGGAACACAGAGACGCAGACTTTCCCCCACCTGGTACCACTTCCTGACCTTGCAGGGTTATTGTAGAGTCTGTGTGACTGATGCCTGCAAACTGGCAGGGCTGTTGGGATGAGGATCTGCCTGGAAGGTCTTGGAAGACGTGCACACATGAGCAAGTGACATGCAGCTCACATCCAGACTTGCTGCTTCCACTACTCACACATTGAAATCTTTACAAGATGGGTCTGCAGAAAACCTGTGTTTTAAAGCAGAGTGGCTGAACCAACACCCGACCCACCTCCCTCGTTGCCCAGACTCCACATTTCACTTACAGAATCAGGCGAATGTGAAGCCCTGCTGAAAGCCTATGGCAGCCCAGCCCTGCTCATTTCTGATGGGCTGGCACCAGCACCCCTGGCATTGTCCCCTCTTCTTTTCATCCACAGATGTTATTTACGTGCTGCTTATTCCCTCTTCCAGCTCACTAATGAAGACACTAAAGAAGACTGCACCTAACCCCGATCTCTGAGGCACACCATTAGATAAACGCCTCCATGAAGAGTTCCCATCAACCTCTCATGTGCGAAGGACTGCTGTCTCGAGGTGTGCATAGCTATTAGAGCTAATGGCTTCACCTGTCACAGTTTATTTGCAGTGAACTCCGTGGGGAGAACACACCAACCTCACCAACAGTTTGTAAAGAACAAAACTGGAAGAAGGAATGGCACGTTGTCACCTATGGTGGCTCTGCACTTAGTGGCCAACTTTGGTTTCCACTTTCTGTCCCGGTTTGGAACACTGTTAATTTTTAAAACCTTCTCTTACCTTGTTGGCTGCATTTCAAGGAATAGGTGGCATGAGTCAACCGCAGTGGACCGGTGTAAAATATTGTAAGACACTTCCCTCAAGTGGAGGGAAGAAAAATCACTCAGCTGTGTGCCACAGGCTCGGTAGCACACCTCAGGTAGCAGAATGATAATGAGAGATGGACACCTACATGAGGCAGAATCTACCAACCTGCTTGAAAGGTGTTAGGAGTGTACAGAAATTATCAGTGATCCTGCAAAAAAAAAACAAAACTTCCCTGCTCTCCAAATGTCAGGGCATATAAGACGACACCCAGCCACCCTTTGCAGCAGATACCAAAGGAGCGCATGCTCTGACAACCTGTCAAGTTACCGCCTGGAGAGCTAATGAAGACCCACGACCAGGTTTTGAAAATGGCTTGAATGCTAGCTGAGCTGAGGAGTGCTCCTACATGACATCCAGGCAGAAATGGAAGAGGCTGCTTAGAAGCAACTTGAGGGGAGACATACCTGAGCCCTATATAACAAGGCTTCTATGTCTACCAGAGCCTGCAGCAGGGCTGTGAGGGACAGACAAGAACGGAGGCACCAGCCACAGACTGCAGCCTGCTGGTAGAGCGGGTGTGGGTGGTATCTGTTCTCACCCTCAGGCTGATGTCTGATCTCATCATCACTGCTTTCCTCAAAGCGGGCGATGAAACATGCACAGAGAATTCAGATCCCGCCGTAGTTTTACTGTTACCGAGATAGCAGCTCAGCTCCAATACCTTCTGTACGCACCGAGCAGGAGAACAGTTCATCTCCTGCAAGTGAACAGAGATAAGAGGGGCTTAGCACAAGGCTGGATTTGTCTCTGCAACTGATCAGTCCAACAAAAGGAAACACAAACCATTTATTAGTGAAAACGAGTCGTGCCATCAAGGCAGATGCCTGCAATTATTTCCTTTAAATATTATGTTTCATTAACTGTAAAATATATAATTAATAAACTTGCCCCCTCATTTTTGTTAGGTTTCACTGCAAAGACCTTATTACTGAAACAAATCTTTCTATCAGCGCGTGTTGACAGAACAGAGGAAGGTGCACGCCTCTGTGTGTGTGATAATTTCCTTACGTGAGACTGAATTACTGGGGAGGAATAATCACCTCTCTTCACAGCTCAGACTGTTGGTACACCCCACTCTGAGAGCAGTTGTTTAAGCTCGTGCCTCTTGGAAGCAGGCAAGAAGAGACTGCTTTGGCTGGCAAAGACAACTTGATCTGAAAGCCGTCAGGCAGATGCAAGATCCTCTTTCTCTGGCAAGTCTGGAGAAACAAAAAATGAAATTTATTTTCTGATTTGCGGTCCATTAAAAAAGTCTTCTGACTATAAACCTGTTCAGAAAGACCTCGGTGGTTCGGCTGTTATCCAGACTCTTTGTAAGCCCCGCGTTCATCAGCTCACAACGCTGCACTAGAGCTGCATGGTTGTGATTTGTTTTCCACACACATCAGAACTGTTTTGATTTGGGGATGTTTGGTGATGGCTGCTAAACCATAGCAATTAGAAACACTTCAAAAATGTTGCTGAAATCTGACTCCAAGCATAAAATTCCCCTTAGATTTTGTCTCCACTTGTGATCTTTCCCTCAAGTTAGCTGGTTGCCAGTTCACCAAGGGTAATTAAAATATTTCCAAAGGCTGTTCTGGGCAATCTTTTTGCCGTGCTGCAGGCTACAAATGTTCGCGGCTTGCCCTAGGCTGACTCTCATTCCTGCCTGAGCTGGCACAAGCAGCAATGCGTACCAAACGAGGAGGAGAGCATGCCTCCACCACGATCCTCCCTCCCAGGGCAGGTGGCAGAGGGACCAAGAGACCACTGGCAGAAGGAAGAAGCACATGAGCACAGCGTGGTGATGCAGCTTCTGGGTAGCAAGGAGACAAAAAAGAGAAGAGGGCTGTGTGTATTTTGGTGAAACCCGGTGATCTCACTGCTTTTTGAGACGTCTGCGTGCCCCTCAGCAGAGCCAACAGGTTCCACAGACGAGTTCTGTGGGTCTTGTGTGCTGGGAAATGCACAGCCCCTGACCTGGAGCAGGTCAGGCCTCAGGAAACTCTATGATACAACGTCACCTTGTCACCGCCCTGAGCCTAAGGAAAGGGGCCCATTCTCCACCTCATTTTAACCACCACTTCCAAATGTTAGAACAGCCAACCAACTTGATCACACAGAAATTTTAGAGTCAGCAAATTATCTAGTTAAATGATGCATACAGAAATGGTAATTCAACAGCAACAGGAACCTTTTTAAATTTCTCACCATCTAAAGGCAATTACCCTATACAAAGATGGAAAGAGAGGGGCTGAGTGTATTGTCCTGGCGGAAAAAAAAAACTGTCAGACTATTTTAGGTATCACCTATAATATAATCTTCATGCGGTTGCACAAATAGCTGGGGGTGAGATGGCGTTTAGAAGCGCTGGAATGGAAGCTCTGAAATCACATTGTGGATGTATTAGATACCCCAACTCTCTGCTCCACTTTTGCCCTAGGGGATGGCACTATACATCAGCCCACCCCCACCAACACGTCTCTCTGCACGAACACTGTGTGCAGAAGTATGGTTTTACTTTGTGTGCTGAAGTATGATAGTATTTGGCTGCAGGACACACAGTCTTATCCCTCAACAGCTGTTGAACCCCTTGGTGTGTCCGTTTTTTCATTCCACAGGATCCCTTTTGGGTCTGACCAGGAACACTGGAGAAGGAAGATGGAAAAGTTAAGCAACTCCACTCTCCAGCTCTTGGGCCGCACAAGGGGGAGGGTGCAGGGAGGCAAAGCATCTGGCTTCGCTGCTTCTCTAACAGCCTGGCAGGAAGGCTGCTGTCAATTCCACCTTCTGCCTTGTTGGAAGAAAGTAGAAGTGACAAGAGGCCCTCCAGGCAGGCAGCCAGGAACCAGAAATTCAATTGAGCTACCTCCCGAAACTGGACTTTTTTGGAGACCCTTTCCTTGAAATTGTTTTGCCTTAAAAAAAAAAAAAAAAAAAAAAAATTCATCACAGTTCATGGCCAATTCATCATCCCTGGTCTCCTGGCTCTCCCTTCCTCCAAAAAGCATGATTTGTGCAAAACCATTTCCATTTTCTGGGCTGCTCTACAGCCAGCCTCGCCCTCAGTAAATACACACACACATAAATATGCACTCACACGCAGATACAAACATTGTTATTTATAGACAGAGGCATTGCCACAGACAGAGGAATACACCGGTGCCTTTCTTTCCCACATAACACACGGGGAGAGGAGCAATGCTGCAGCTGAATTCACTCCACATCCATTGATTAGGAAACAGAGCGCGGGACATGCGGTCCATCTCTAGGGCTTAGACCAGCTGCTTATTGGCTGGTGCTGCTGCTCTCTAACAAGCCCCTCGATGTATCACTGTGGCTGTAGAGAAACGCAGCTCAAAGAGCCTTTCACTGTCAGCAGCAATCTGTCACTTCATGCGTCTCGCCCCGTCTCTTCCAGCACAAAACCTTCCGAGCCGCGAGTCGGTGTTAGGAGAAAGGTCATTCTGCAGGTAGGCCGTGGGGTTTTTCTTTATTTCTGGGAATGCGTGGCCAGCTTGAGGCACCGTCTGGATGCTGCAGCATGCATTTCAGCTTCGCATATGCCTGGCTATAATTTAAGAGAAGAGAACTTTTCCATTACAAACCCCATTTTTCCCATGGATTTATTTCCTCGCTGTTTGGGGTGGACCTTCCCTGAATACATTCACAGGCAGGGAGAAACTATTCTTCTTGTGCCATGTTTAAATCCCTCTCAGCCTCTTTGGGTCGTAAGATGGTGAAGGAAATTACGTATGCACACAAACACTCCTGAGCGCACACAGAAATCTTATACAAACACGTGCCCGCAGAGAGATCTGTTACAAAAAAGACAGGCCAATGCAAATCAGCTCAGCTTTAGAAGTGAATTAATTCGACTGGCTTTATTATCCTACATTATTAACAAGTTCCAGCAAACTTAGAATGCCAGAACCCCACACGGGCTTTCATCTGAGTTAAACAGAAAGATAACTGCTCCTGATAGACGTGGTATCAGCACAAATCTGCGACAGCAAACTTGGAGGCAGAAACTTGACACAGGAGCCCCTCTCTCTGCAGGACTGTGCTCCCAGCTCCCGCACGGTTCTCCTCCCTGGAATATTCCAGTGCAATGAATCACCCTCTGGCAATGCCAGAACCCCCCTATTTTCACAAATGCCAGCTGAAACGTGACCTCCACAGCGCTCTAATCTGTTTATGACTTGGTCTGGCTTAGCGAGCCTGTTTTGGGGGCTTTTTTTTAACTCTTTATCGATTCCACTTTGATGTCATCCAATAAAGCACGCTGACAGAAACGATTTATGCTGGCTAGTGCCTCCAGTTCCAGGAGAGCATCCATCCCACTTCTAATGGCACGCAAAAAGGATGGTGTTATCCCCAGGGTCAGCTCCCAGCTACGCTGTGGACTCCCTGGGTAACCCCACAGAGGCTCCACAGCCTTCCCATCAGCAGCGCCAGGAGCTGGGGATGGCTCTGGAAGCACTGGAGAGCTGCTGGATCCTCGTTCATCCCAGGCCTCCTGGTAGAGCTCCACTCTTCACCAGCCACCGCCGCACTCTGTGAGCCATGCGGCAGGGATGGGATCAGGGACCAGCGAGCGCCTTGCGTGGTGAAAACACAGCTCGGTGCTCTGCAAAGGGGAAGAAGGCGAAAGAAAACGTGGGCTCTAAACCTACCTGGATCTGCTGCCTCCACTCAGGCAAGATCCCAAAACTCCACCCACTCCCTTTGCAGGGAGCCTCTGCTGCAACAAGGGGGACCAGCAGGCAAGCTTATTGCAATTCAGTTAGCATCAGACCATGAGCACTAGCTTCAGGCTCCTCGTTTATACTCAGAAGAGCTGAAAGCCTCCCATCCTCTCACCTTGCACAGCTCCAAGAGGAGGAGGATTTCATTGCACAAGAGCAGGATTTTTTCATTCCACCCAAGTCTGCGAGCCGTAGGGGTAGGAGGACACACAGCAGCGCAGCAGGCAGGCAGACGGATGGCTCTGAGCGCTGCAGACAGGCTGGAGAGCAGGCAGACAGCTTGCTGAGTGCTCTAGGACCTGGAGCTGCTCAGATTGCTGGAGGTGCTGCAACAGTCTTGAGGCAAAGGCTCCACCTGTGCC
>VXAV01005105.1:10334-54626 GCA_013399715.1 Alectura lathami | reverse complement strand
GGGGGCTCGCAGCCCCCCTGGCCCGCAGCCCCTCCCTGAGCTGCTGTCACCTCTGCTCGGTGACAGCGCATCGTGACCCCCGACGCTGCCCCCTCTCCCGGCCGCACCGCCTCGGGGGTCCCCGACACCCCCGCAGGCCCCACGAGGGGGGGCCGTGAGCCCCCCGCGAGGAGCCCCCCCATCCTGTCGGAGCGATGCTCTCGGGCTGCGGCTGGGATTTAGCGAAGCCCGGCCCTGCTGGGATGCCCCGGCCCAAGGGGATTAAGGGATTGCAGGGCTGGGGGAGCCGTGGGAGGGGGGCCCCGGTTCCTGGAAAGGCAGCGGGCGCTGGACCCTACAAGGGCACCGAGCGGAGCCGGCCGAGCATTGGCTGAGCCGGGCAGGAGGGGGCAGCTGGCAAAAAGGCAGGGAAAGGAAAAGGTGACATCCCCACTCGGCCTGCCAAGGGGCGGCAGCGAGGGAGGGGGCTGCAGGGCACCTGCCCTGTCCCACCATGGTCTCGCACGCTCTGCGCTAGGGGCGCGGGGATGGCCGAGCCTCGTGTCCTGCGTCCCGGCTCCTCATCCCTGCTGGGTGAGGGCAGCAGAGGGGGACGGGCACCCCCAGCCCCGCAGCGACAGCCCCGTACCCCAGCCTCACGCACCCGTGCTTGGATTCAGCCCTGGGCACAGCCCCACGCCGGGCAGCCAGGAGAGGAGCTGGGGCTGGGGTGGTCGGTCCCCACAGGGTCACTTGGGGCAGGAGGCACGGGCAGACCCCAGAGCAGGGTCCCAAGCAGGAGGCAGCAGGCAAACGTCGTCTTCAAAATAAAACTTTATTCATTCGGTAACAAGAACATTGAATCTGCACATCAGTGCACGAGTTCACATTTAAAAACAGCTGAGCACATCGGTCATAAAGTCTTTAGGGGGGAAGGGGACGACCCCAGCCACCGAGGGACACCCGGGAGGGGCAGACACAAGCGCTCCCTCCCCGGTCACAGCTCCGCCGCCGGCACGGCCGCGCTGCCCCCCACACGGACGTGGCACCTCGGGGAAGGGAAATGAAGGCACCGGCACTTGCATTCGTGCCAAGGGAGATGGCCGGGCCGGGAGCACGGCGCTGGGAGCGGGGACCCGCTGCGGGGTGGCTTACTCCCGACGCCGCGTCCCGGCGGTGCCGGTCACACGTTTCCTTCCACCTGGCAGAGGGACACGGAGCTCGCCCCCGTCCCTTGTCAAAGCCACGCGAGCCCAAAGCGGCGTCGCCCCCGGGACAGGGTCGGGGTGGGGGGGATCTGTACACGTGGTGACTTCTGGAGCGGACCGGACGCACGCACGCACGCACACACACCACCGAGTGCAACAGAACACAGTGTAAAAACCAGTTTCACGCACACGCTATCCGTTTGTGCAAGGCTCACACGTTACAGTACAGCCAGAGATCGGGCGGGCAAGGGGGAGGCAATGGCTGAGATATTGTACAGGGGTCAATGTAAACAACAGCGTCCTCTGAGAGGGCTTCGCAGACCAAAAGAACAGTTGCTTTGTACAAAAATGCCCTTAAAACACCACGCTTCTCCTAAAACCCCACCAGTGAGGCCTGTCCCCAGGAAGCTCTGCGGGGTGGCTGCAGGGACCAGGGGCGAGCCATGAGCGCAGAGAAGGGACAGCCGTCCCCAGGTGAGGGCCTCCGAGCCCAGTGGCTTTGGCCAGGCTCCGAGCCACGGGTGCCCCCCAGCCCAGCCCAGCCCCTTTCTGCCATTGGGTTCACACCCCCCGCAGGCCTTCGTAACCGTGAAGGAATAACCCAGAGACCCACCGCTGCCATGCCAGGCTGGAGATGAGGGGACAGCACAGCACTGCCCTGCGTGGGCACTGCTGCTCTCTGGAGAGGAGCAGAGGACTGGGAGGAAGCACGTTTCTGCTCTGCGAAAAGGGCATTTCTCCTGAGATCGGACTGGCTGAAGAAAGCTGGGGAGGCGAGGACTGAAATTGCCCTTCACAAGCTGACACTGATCACTTGGCCTTTCCGCGCTGCCCGCCCGGCTCCAGAGCCAGCTGGGGAAGCCAAATGTCCCTGGGCTCGCAGACCAGGGACTGGGTGACTCTCAGAGAGCCACTGGCTCGGAGCTGCCTGACCCTGCTGGGCCACGGGGGCCGCGCTCCAGCCTGCAGCCAGCACAGCCTGGGCTCTGCAGGACGTGCACCCGCTGCCCTGTGCCTAGGTTTTGGGCTGCATGCACGGGCTCCAGCAAGGCAGCAGGAGGAGCCCGGGGAGCTGCAGGAGGACAGGGACGGGGGATTCCTCCCCAGCTCGCTTCACCTTGCAGGAACAGCCCCTGGATGCAGGTGAGCCGCAGGGCAGATGTGTGCTGCTTCCCAGTACTCAGGTGCCATGTGCTGCCCTCCAGGTGGGGATGAGCTCGTCCCAGCATAGCCCACAAGGCCCTGGGGCACCGCTGCTGCTTTCTAGGCACGGCCTTGGCCGCTGCTCCTCCCACCCAAGTCCTCCCCCTCCCCGTGCTGGGCTTTCAGGCAGCCAGAGCCATTCTGCATCTTGTCTCTGCTCTGCTCCTCCCCAGAGGGCAGGGCTGTGCCAGAGCCAGGCACCAGCTCAGCCACGGGACCGCAGACAGGACCCAGAGCTCCGTCGGCAGGCAGACAGCCTGGGGACAGGCAGGGCTGGGAGCGAGGAGCCTGGGTTTAGCCCAGCTGCTCAGGAACCGCACATAATTGGCTGAAATTGGGAGTGGGCCCTGCCCATGTGCAGCAGCGCGGTTCTGGGGGGGGAAACCTGCAGGATGGCTCTGCAGGGCTGGCATCCCACGTCTGAAAGCGGGGGGATGGGGGGGGAACGTGGGTCTGGAGGAGACATTTGGCAAAAGCCAGCACTGAGGCTCACTTTTGGAACGGGAAGACAGCTTACAACGTCAAAGCCACTCCGCTTCTGTGCAGATTGCAATGGACAGCACTGAGTATGAGAAAGGTGGTTTAGTTTTCCAGTTTACAGAATGCAGTCTTGCCCTTTTAAAAAAACAAACAAACATAGAAACAACAACAAAAAAATCTATATAAATACCATATATACAACAATTTAGGCAAAAAAGAAAGAAAAAAACCTTCCAGAAAAGATCTTCCCTCTGGGCTGAGTGTTAGGACAAAGCATTGGGCTGGGTGGGGGAATACCTCATGTAACAATCCTGACAGCCTCTGGGTTCGGGAGCAAACAGAAGTGCCCTGCTGGGGGGAGAGGAACCCTCGGGGCGGAGGGAGGCAGCAGGAGGGCAGAGGACATGATATGGCCATGAACGTGGAAGGCCCACAGCAGTATTCAAGTAATGGAAGGGCTCGAACCCTGGAGTTTGTTTTAAAAGAACACTCTGGGGTGGGGTAAGGAGGTGAGCGCGGAGCAGGGCTGCCCGGGGGTCCCAAAGCCCACCCGTGTGCTCCCTGTGGGGTGCACCAGCAGGAGGGAGCTCGGTAAGGGGTCTGCCGGCACCGTGGAGTTCCAGTTTGCAGAACCAGAAGAACAAAGGGATCTTGGCACAGCCTTCACAGTTGCGCGGGCTCTCACCCCAGCCGCCCAGCACCATTTCAAGGCAAGGGGAAAATTCAAGTTAGGAACTAGGACCTGGTTGTAAGCAAATCACCATCTTGCTGGAGTGAGCCAACATCGATTTTCACTTGGGAAAGGTGTTCTTTTAAAACAAACTGACAAAAAAGAACGTCTGAGGTTATCTGAGTTAATAAAAAAAAATCAAAAAACAAAACCAACAAACAGTCCTGCAGTCAGAGTCACACACAGAAGAACCAACCCACACCTACATGCGCCAGGAACAGTAAAATGACAATATATATAAAATTAACCAATAAAGTGCATGTTCCTTATATTACACCTGCCCCTTGTGTGAACGCAACAACGCGGGTTCTCCGAAGGAAGCTGCAGCCGAGGGCTCGGATCACATGGTGTTATAGAGGGGATTGGTTGTCCGCTTTTTGTCATTGGTCTTTTTGAGTCTCCTCAAGGGGTGAGTTCTACCGTGCTGCTGCCGGGACGCAACCGCCAGGCCCTGCGCCGCCGGCACGGAGCCTGCGAGCGGCGGAGGTCCCTCCTCGGAGGCAGTCCACGTGGGGCCGGCGCCGGGAGCCAAGCTCTGCTGGCTGGAGCCGCACTCTTTGGCGTACTGAGCCAGCGGGCGCTCCACCGGCTTGCTCTGGGCAATGCACTCGGCTGTTCTGAGCTGCTCCACAAAATGCTGAGCAGGTTTGGGATCCTGGAGGGCGGGCGGGGAGGATGGGAAGCGCTTCCCGCACGGGCTGTCCTCCGGCCTCTCCCCGTGGAAGCCTCGACCCAGGGCCACGCAGGTGAGGAGCACGGGGTTGGCGTGGGAGGAGGAAGACTCCCTCTCGGATAAGTCGTCCTTGGAGAGGTCCAGGCAGTCCAGTTTGGCCAAGGACGCCGAGCGTTTCATCTGGGAGGGCGTGGTGAGCCCCGCGTGCCGGATGCGGGCCTCTATTTCCTTCGCTCGCTGCTTGACCAACCCGGGGCTGCTGCTGCGCTCTCCCACGCTGTGGCTGCTGGAGCTGTGGGGGAGGCTGTAGCACAGGAAGGAGATGTCCAGAAGGTCCGTGGTTTCGTCGCGTTGGCTGGTCAGGTCCTCGCCGCTCAGCTGCCTCGAGGAGCCGGTGCTGTCACTGAACGGGAGACTTGTGGCTCCTGCAACGCTGCACGGCACGGCCAGCTCGTCATCCGTGCTCGTGCTCTGCTCGGTGACACCCTCCAGGTGAATCACGTATGGGTACGAGGAGCGATCGGGGCTGGCTGAAGGCGTGCACGCAGCCGGGACAGAGGAGCAAGCAGCACCCAGGTGCAGGGACAACGCGCTGCCCTCCTTGCTGCCCAGGGCGAAGGCTGCCCGCTGTTGTACCGTGTGCTCTGGCGGTGGCGGATGTGCCGGAGCTTTGAGAGAGGCCGGCACCTTCTCGGCGCACAGCGAAGGGTTCAAGTTTTCATCTAGCGGAGGGAGGGCTGCGGTCTGCTCACTGCCCACATCAGGGCACTCCGCGGCCCTGGCCGTGGGAGCGTACTCAATGATTTCGATTCTTTTCGGGAGGAGGGAGGCCAGGGCTGGCTCCCCCGGGCCATCAAACGAGACCACCGTCCTGTGCTCCTCCTGCTCTGGGCTGGGCTCTGCGGGGCTGACGAGGGGCACGGGCAGATGCCTGCCTGCAGGCTGCTCTGCCCCTGGGCGCAGCGGCTCCTCCGCACCCAGACCCTGCACCGCGTCCCCCTCCGGAGCCAGCTCCGGGGGCAGCTCCTCCGTCCTCCCCCGCAGCAGCAGCTCGGCAGCAGCGGAGTCGTGCCTGGAGTTCTTGCGGGTTGGTAGGACGCCGGCCGGGGACGCGTGCTGGTGCTCCTGCTCCTGCCTCAGGCGCTCCTCGAACTCCAAGGTGGCGCGGCGGACGGAGCCCGGGCACCACTTGGGCTCGGGGTGGACGCTCTGCTGCTCGCCCACGGGGCTGCTCTCCTCCAGGTCTGACTTAGAGGAAGTGAACTGCAGTGTGGGGGCAGCTTCTTGCTCGGCTTGCAGAGGGTCTTTCTCCCTCTCCTGGTGCCCAGCACAGGCTGCTTCGCTCTGTTCCACCCTTTCCGACGCCCAGATCACCTCCACCGGCAGGTCGTGCACCGTGTTCCTCTTTGGTGTCGGGGTGAGGCTGGCTGATCCCTCCTTCTGCTGGGCAGGCCCTGCTCCCTGGTTGATCGACTCGATCTCCGTGATGATTTCCTTCACGGAAATGGCATTTTCTGAGTGGGACCGTGTGAGCTGGCTGGCGCTAGGCAGCTCAGGGACCTCCTGCAAGACAGAAACAGGGGCATTACAAACGGATCGGCTGTGCTGGCACACAGCAAACAGCCACAGCTTAAAGGCAAAGAGGGTGCAGCCCACCAACGGGACAGAAAGCAGAGTGCTAGCTTGTGGGGATGGATTGCAAGCGCAGAGCTATCACTAACGCAGAAGCAACACTGTCTCTGGGACTGCACTTAACGTATTCCAGGCTGGATTTCCACCCAGGCTGAGATTTAAGAACTGTTATTTCGGTGCCATGAATTCCCAGGGATTTTTTTTTTTTTTCCTAAAAAAAGTTAACCAAAAAATCCAAATGCTGCCAGAAGTGCAGTATTGAACTGAAAATGTGAAAGATTCTGCTCAGGCAGGGGAGTGCACAGAAGCGCACAGACACTCCCTCCTGCCAAATCGCCGGGGAGAGTCAGCCTCTCCTGTTCGGAAGGGCCTTATTGCCTCACATGGAGATGGAAAAGATTCAAGCAGTGCAGGGCGGAATTTAAATAAGAGAGGCTCCTAGAAAACGATGGCCCTGGACACCATCAATCCCTGTGAGAGCCCTGCAGGGTGGAAAAAAATTACAAGAGAAAGGCACCTAAATTCAGAGGTCACTGAATTCTACCAGGACCAACTCCCCACCGCAAGAGAGAAGTCAGCCATGACATGCCTATCTCCCTCACTGGAAGCTCTAAATCTGCCTCAATTTACTGTCTCAGAGCTGGTGTTTTCCAGTCAGGAAAAAGTGCCAGCTCTGTCCCATTATGTGGTGGATTCCTCCAGTCAGACAAATATCCGTGCAGGTTCAGGATGCTGGCTGGCCGGCCTCGACTGTTCGGGGCTCAGCTGCACGAATGGCTCAGGTCCCACCTATCCGCCCGCCTGATGTGAAACTCAAAAATGAGTTTCTCGTGAGAACAGCAGACCAGGTCAGGTCAAGGTTGACTCAGCCAGTGCCCTGCACTGCCGGTAAACAGGTGTTTGAGGGAAAAGTGCAGAAAATGGCTAGTATTCAAAGCAAAGAGAAGGGCAAGTATCTAGCAATCCCTCCCCCAAAGGCTACCCTGGTCAGTGAGAGCTGGGACTAGAAAATCCCCTGTCCACAGCAACCCCGCAGCGAGAACCGCCCACACACATTTGAGCAGTAATTCCTAAAAAAACGAGCAAGTTATTCTAACCTTTTGTTGCTCTTCATCTGTGGAAGACTCATCTGATGCCTGAGGGGAGTTCCCAGAGCTGTTCCTTCGAGCGTCAGCACCCACGTCCGCAGCAGGCGGCACTTCCAGCGTGGGCACCCTGGAGACCCCGTTCCTTCCTCCCCCCTGCTCCTCTGCCCTGGAGTGGGAGCATGTGCGCGACCTGCTCTCCTGGGAGAGCTCCACGAACTTCTCCAGAGCGCTGAAGAAGTCGATCCTGTCTGTGCTGAGGTCTGTCACTTCAGGCTGGGCATTCTGCTGGGGACCCGGGGAGTTTTGGTTTGGGGACTGGGGGAAGTCTTTTAAGCATGAAGTGAATTCTTCCATGGGAACCAAGTGCACGTCTTTTTCCAGATCATCTACCGTCAAGTCAGGAAACTCCGCTATTTCTAAGGGGTGCTGGAGTTGCATTAAGGCCTCAGAAGCACGGCAGTTGTCAGGGGGGACAGAATCCACGCAGCACCCTGCCGTACAGCCATTGATGTTGTTCAGGTTCAGCTTGTCCTCCATCTGCTCCGTGTGGAAGTCCCTGCACGTAAACTCCAGGTGGATCCTCCTCTCTTTCACACAGGTCTCCTCGATCATGTTCGCATCCTCTGGGAGCTGCTGCTCCCTGCCCAGCTCGGCAGAGTAGATGGGAGACATGGGCTGCTGGTTGTCGTTGGTCTTGGCCTCTGAGATCCGGTCGGCCGAGGTAGTGATCTCCTTCTTGTTCAGCTCCAGCCCGGATTTGCAGATGGGCTCGTGGTGGTCCGAGAGGTCGCTGTCGGAGTGCGAGCGCCACAGCTTGTTGTGCCGCTGTTTGCTGCGGGAAGGAAGAGCAAAGGAAGCACTGAGTGCTGCTTGCACGTACCAGGGCCAGACTCGCTGTAAGAGGATACAGCCTACACGAGGAACTGCAGACAAACACTGGGGCCACCAACCACAGCTGCAGCTTAACCTAAACGTGCCAGCGCTAAACCTGCTGCTGGAGGAGCTGACCAAATAACAAGCCACTTTCCAGCAGCAAATCTCCCTGCACTGTTCCACTCCACACACACACACATATATATTCCCCAGCAGTATTTTATCAGTCTACCCATCAAATGCAAATTTAATTGACTACAGACTTTGGTTCTTTCTCAGCCAACAAGTGTTCTTGTGTTTGCCATGACCAGAAGGGACAGAATCCCCGGTCCTGGATGCGAGTGGATGGCAGACGCTGAATGAACTCCCATTTCCCTTGTGGCTCCCCCCTTGAGTCATTTCAGTGGTCAGTACCTGAGCTCTGGTAACCAAAAAGAGCTGTGTGTGTACGTGTATGAGTGAGATGGGAAAAGGCAGAACATGTCCTCTGCAGTCAACAAGCAGCCCAAAACACCACCTGCCTTTCCACAGGAAGGAAGGTCAAGAGTTCTCCAGCTCTTGGAAAGCCCCTTTAGAAAGGTCTGAGCATTGCACCACCTTCATTATTTCCACCTGCCAAAAAAAACAGCCCATGTTCTGGGCTTACAGAGAGCAAAGGAGGCAACTTCTTGAAGCAAAACCACACCAGCTGGCCACGTCTGCAAGGACTTTGCTGAGTGACCACGGCCACAGGGCTGTGCTTCCACCGCTTGCCCCTAGGAGGAGAGCACATACCACAGAAAGGTCCTGGAATCTGCAGGAGACCCAGCCAAGCCTCTCCAGTCCCCTGCCAGTTTGAGCATCGCTCCCAGACACATCCACTGGCTGCAGTAAGTTAATTAACAGACGCTACTGAACTAATTATAATGCAGCAGTTTAGCTGTGGGTGCCCAACAGCTAAGGAAAATAATCCATCATGGGTTTAGCTTCCTAACCCCGTAATTAGTGACAGCCTTCATGTGGGGCACAGGGCAGAACTGGGTCCTTCCAGAGGAGAGGAAAGGCAGGCCCAGATGCTGCGAAGTGTTCCTGCGGGGTGCGCGTGCTCCATCCCTAATGGGTTTGAGCAAGGTTGGATGCTGGCAGCAGAACCAGCGCTGCCCACGAGGCAGGGTGCTGCTGAGGCTCTGTGCAGGATGTCAAGGACTGCCCATGTCTCTGCTTGCATAACCTGGGGAGAAGTTGTTGATGTTTTCTGAGCTCAGTGGTGCTTACAGCCTGTCCTCACACCCTCCTGAGAAGCACTGCCCACCGGAAGGGCCACAAGCCGAGTGGCTCTCTCCGGAGGTGCTGTACCAGCTCCTGCACAGGTTCACTTCTCCCAGCACCTTGCTGGGGGGCACTTTCCACACCAGTGCTTCACTGCTCTGCTGTGATTTTGGAAGTTGAAATTACTTCTGTGCATGGACAAACCGAACATGCCTAGTGCAGCCTTGACCTGAGAACCAAAACAGACAGCGACAACCACTGGGAGTGGTGTGCAGTATCTGGTTAACTTTTAACCTCACACTTCCTCCTGCCTTACAACCTGCAAGAGGTGTAAAAACAGGGTCAAAGAACAGGAGCCCACGTCCCTTCCTGCAGCCCACAGGAACCTCCTAACCTCCCTGGGCAGTCTTCCCGGGGCTGCAGAGCCGCACAGGCGCAGCGCAGGGCCACGCTCGTGGCCACGCTGCAGCCAGACCTCCAGGCTCCACTGCTGCAGGCTCACAAGTTACACGGGGCCATGCCAAATGCTCTTTTGCTTATCCATAACTAATAAAAGAAACAGGGTTAGCTCGGCCTCTCTGTCACTGTCACCAGGGGGAGGGGACAGTTTAACTAACCCCAGGAAGGATGACAGCTCCAAAGCAAAACACGCTTGTTGTTGTGACTAAAAGCAGGCAGGGGGTTTTCGTTTTACAGCTGGAAAACACGTCCCAGCTGCTACAAGCCCAACACAAAACCGTAACTAGATAGTGCGAGCACATGGCTGCCCTCACAAACCTTCCCTCTGAAATCTGAGCAGTCACATGAGCATAATTTTTTTTTTTTTTTTTTTTTTTACCTGGTCACAGCAATAAACAAGGCAGCCAGAGGGGAATGCTAAATAACGAAGAAGAAAGGGGAGAAAAAGCAGTGTGGAGCTGAGAAAGGAACTGCAAAAAGAGGGACCATTTCTGCAGCACAGAGAGGCTATTCCTTGCTTCAGTGAAGCTTCATTTACTGCAGGCTTTTTAGTCCTACATGCACAGATGTAATGCACTGCTCTTGCATTTTTTAAAGCCTCACGAGTAATCCTTTTTGTGCCGTTGTATGGGGACTTGCAGAGTAGGTCAGGAGCTGTGGTGTGTTCAAGTGGGAGGGGAGCCACACACCATGTAAACGTTGGCAGCAAGAAAGATCTACCTCCTGGGAAAAAAATTACTGAAAGAGACAAAAAAAACCCACCAACATCCTTAACTAAAACATCAGTACAGGCTGACTTTGTAGGTGTGCCACCAACTACCAGAATGACAGATCAGTTGAAACGATCAGGGCTGAGGGCTTGAAGGTGTGATGCACCAGCTGCTGCCAGCCCTGGGCTCTTCACAGCTGCTCACAAACCTGTGAAGGCTGCACAGACGTTGGTGTGCTTTTCCCACCCAAAAAGCTTTTTTCCTTCACCCAGTCTACCCCAGAAAGATCTAATTTCCCAGCCTACCCAGTGCTGTGTAGCACATCGCACTGACCAGGTTACCTCAGGCTCAGAGTTTGGGTTTTGGTGTGAAAACCAGAAATCCAGATGTGGCCCAGAGACGACCAGAGCACTGGAAGCAGGTGGAGAGAGAAGCCATGAGCACAGAGGGAGAAGGGAAGTCTTTGCACGAGTGTAGGAAAAGCCAAAGGGACAGAAATAAGACAAGGACAAAGGTGAGAGGTGGAGCCCTGGGTGCCCTAAAGAGAGCACACAAGTACTGCTGTAAGGAACAGCACAGAGCAGGCACCTCTCAACTGCACTGAGAAGCTCCAAACCATTACTTGGGTCAAAACACACTAAGAGCCACCTCCTGTGGCAGGGGAGTCAGCTGGGTAGCTCTGCTCAGATTTGCTGCCCTGCAAGGCACACCAGGGCCCTACACCAAATACTGCAACCTGGTGAAACACAGAAGTATCACTACCTCCTTCCAGCTGGTCACGTGCAGACATTGCCTAACACAACTTACAAGCAGATTTCTCAAAAACTTGCAATATTTCTGTCTTTTTGCTAATCAGGTGATAGATTTGGGATTACAACACACTAGCCCATAGCCAGGCCCAGCTCCAGACCAGCCTCAGGACTCCATGCAGGAATAAACACCGCTGTTGCAATGCGCAGAACATCCTGTCCCCTCCCCTAACACCAACACCTACCAAGGGGATCTAAATAAAACCAGACCAGCTGTTGAGGAGGGGCATGTTCAACAGGGAGCTGTAAGGCTGAGATGGAGACAAAGCGAGTTGCCTGCCAAGTGATGTTACAAGCAGTGCAGACATCGTTTATCTCTGCAGCACTCAAAGCTATGCAGACTCCAGCATTCAGATAGTAGCTCACGGGCTGCTGCTCTCCAGAAGAAAAACAACAACAACAACAAAAAAAACAGCCATCCCAGAAGCCAAACAGGCTCCTAAAAGCTCTTTATTGCAGCCCTTTCCCCAGGCTCAGCTGCGATAACCCACAAAAACAGAGCGCTGCCTTTCCCCAGGTAATCACGGCCTTACGTAACACAGCGCTGGGAGCTCTACCCCTACGATGGGTAACGCTGCTCGTTCCTGCCACCCACCTGGCCAGCAGGATGCCCTGGTACTCCTCCAGCTGCCGCATAAAGCTGGGGTTGGGCTTGGTGACCGTGCGCCGCTCCTTCACGTAGTCGTACGCCCTGTCCAGGTTCCAGCCGTACTCCTTCATGGCGTAGGCGATGACCGTGGACGCCGAGCGGCTCACCCCCATCTTGCAGTGCACCAGGCACTTGGAACCGTTTTTCCTGAAGTGAAAGACACAGAGAATCACTAGGCAGAAAACACGGCCTCTGAGAAGCTCAAGAAAATAGCAGTGTCTCCATCAGAGCATTATCAAACACATTTTCAATGCTGTGGCCTTGCTTGTAGCCTCTTGGATGTGACCTGGTAATCCAATTTACAGAGTGGAGCAAGACACAAAGAAAGTGAAGAACGAGATCTTAATATTCTTAACAGATTTTGTCACAAGAGCTCTTCCAAGGCAGACAAACACCAGTTGTTTGTGCAGATTTAGGGAGACTGCTGGAGGCATCCTTGCACTCAGCCTTCACAGCCCACTGGAAACAAGCAGTACTCCAAACAAAAAGGGCACCTATCACCCAAACATGGTGTCACAGTCTAGAAACCTATCTTGGAAGATTCTGAGCTGCTCAGAGAAGATTCTAGCAAAGAGAAGCTTTTCCACTACAAACTACCGACAACGCATTATTGAGTTTGGCAGCTGGCTGGACAAAACCAACACTGCTTTCTTTAGGCAGGTGCCAGAAACCCTACCTAGCCCCCACCCAGATCTCTGGGGAGATTTTTCTTACTGTAGGGAAAGCAAACAGTGCCTCTGAGTGCAACAAGCAGCCTCCCCTCTGCCCGGGGGAGGCTGGTACAGGCAGTGCCCAGAAGGGCAGCCAGCGCTGCTCCGAGGAATTTGGAGATGTTTGTCTGCTGTGAAATAGGAGGAGGAAGGCTGGCTGGCCCTTATCTATGAACTCCGTGCACCAGGCAGCACTGGCATGGAGCAGGCTGAGAAAATTTTGGTTTGGCACCTATAGTTTTCTCTGTTAGGTGCCAGATTTCTCAACTGTCAGCCATGTGAAGTTCCCAAAGGACAAACTGGGAGGCCACGGAGCACACACAGCCATGTGCCTCGACAAGCTGCGAGCAGCTGAAGCCTCAGTGGGAGATGTTTGCACTGTTTGGGGGATTCCGTGCTATAGCAGCCCTCAGACTGCTCTAAGACTTCCTCCATGTTGTAAATCAAATTAATCACAACATTGCAATGCTCCTGGTCACCAGCAAAGCCCCCCAGTCCCTGGCTGACAAGCAGACAGGGCAAAGAACGGGGTACAGCCATTGCTCCAACCTGGGGGACTATTAACTTACATCACCTCACATGAGGAGCTGAGGCCCAGTCACTGAAGCCCCCAGTGGAAAATATTCTGGGCAGAAGAATACTTCTGAAGATGACAACACTTCAAAGTCAGTACTCAAGGGAAAACAGTGATGTCTTTTAAAGAAACACTCTTAAATAAAATAAATATCTACAACTTGCTCAAGAGAGCCATACTCAAGTCAGCTTTTAAAGGCTATGAAAAACTGCAAGCACCAGCTGTGGTTAGGAGAAGACAGACTGCAATAATGGAAAGAATACTTTAACGACAACATATGCCAGTCTGCTTTCTGACCAGTTTTCCCTTAAGAAGGCTGCTGAATTAACTGGAGACAGCTCGTAACTGGGGGATACAGTACTTTGCAGCAAAAAGGGACAACTTTCAACATCCACTATCAAATTAGTCAGTGTAACCGACAGCTCTGAGGCTTACACAGGCCTGTATCCTGTGTAAGGGAAGAGCTCGCTCTGTGTTATGCTACAGCAACCTGCTTACAGACCTAACAAAGCAGGGAACAGCTTATACTTGTGTTTGGGGTTCAAGATTTTACTCCTTACTTTTGATGAACCCTGCTTGATTTGTTATTGCCTTTTCCTCTTGCCAGCACTCTGCAGACCCACTGCATCTCTTAAGCAACAAGTGAACTGTCAGCTCTCTGCTGAAGGGTTCTCCTCTGTGATTTGCCTGGACTGCAGCTGGGCAGAAACCCCTCACTTGTCCTACCTGCTCCTTTCACAAGCACACGTAAGAATGGCAGTTTGTGGGAAAGCAACTCTAACACCTAGAAAGATTACAAAATGGATGTACAGGCAGGCAAGGAAGAAAACTAGTTGAGAAAATTGTTAGGAAAATAACAAATGCTTAGTATACAGCTGCTGAAATGTGTTTGTTCTGTTCTGAAAAGACTTACTTTGCCTTGGAGATGAATTTGTAGGTGTCGTTCCAGTAAGCCAAAAGATCTGTTGCTTCTTCATCATATACCCGAATATTATGGTACTCAAAAAGGCCAGGGAAGAAGTTATCTATTTCTCGAGTCACATTCAGAATATACCGCACCCTGCACGGAAACAAACAGGACACAAATGCAGAGTGTGCAGAACACAGTGAGTTCAGAGACACAACAGAGCTGCCAGATAACAGCCTCGCCTCCCTTTGTGATTGGCAAAACCCCAAGCAGTCAAAGTTGCAGTCCTGAACATACCTCCTTGGAAATCGGCACTCAGTGCAAGCAAGCACTGGCTAACAGACAAAAGGTTTTTGTGAGTAATTCAGAGCTCAGCCTCTGATTTAGAGCCCAGCCTCTTCCTCTACAGTCTGGCAGGTTGCTCTGCTTGCCCACCACCTCTCTGCTCTAAGCGTTAGCAACGCTTGTGTCACGGGAGCCCCTGCACAGTCTGTTCTGTTAGTGTTTGGATGCTTTCTCAAAGCCCAGAAGACTGAAGGCATAAGCTCATGAGTAACGCCATAGTTTAACAAATGCGTAAAACAACTACAGAGAGAGGTAGCAGACAATGAGACGCTGGGAGGATTTACTTCTTCTCCCTACATTTTCTGGAAAGGAAACAGAAAGCATATGGTTTTTACCACTACATCCAGTACTCTTAGCCCTGAGGGTCACTTGTAAGGTGCTTATGAACGGCACGCGTGATGGGTAGCCAGACAGAAGAGCACTGCGAGGGAAGGATGCCCCTTCCCCAGCAGATATGAGATCATTAGGAGCCAACTGGGACCTGATTGACCACGGAAGCTGCAGCAGACCCTCAGCTTAATGAGGTGAGTCGATTTTGCTATGCTGATTCTCCACAAAACAGAAGTATGCTGTTAACTCAGTGATTATATTTTTCCCCCTGGATTGGCACAAATAAGCCCAATCTGTAAATAATGGTTTAATTCCATGCTCCTGGTGCTCAGATCCACCTGGCCTAGAGGCAGGGCACTCTAACCTCAAGCTTGAAAGAGAGGAAAGGCAGAAAGCAGAGGAGCCCACCAGTGCTAAGCCCAAGAGCTACAGCTCTGTATTTCCTACTGGGCCCCACTCAGAGGAACAAACCCTCCGTTACACTTTTTCCTTCCTTCCTGCTGCAGACCGGAGGCCCAGACTCCAAAGCGCCTCTGTAACGGTGAGGGCTGGAGCAAGGGGCACGGAGCCAACGGCGCAGCATCCAGTTAAGCAACCACAGCTCTCTAATGCTTATGGCTATGAGGTTGCTGGCTTCCTTTGTTCGCCAAGGGGATGTCAGTCAAGGTCAGGGAACAAGATTCTTTTACTTTAGGGTGCCTGTTTGTGGGGCATAGACTTTGGAGGAAGAAAGAGCTTGTTCAGATCTGCAAACCCTTTAATAAGTCTCAGGTTCCTCAGCAGGTAAGGGATAGAGTTTGTTGCATAGACAAGTGTTGAGGCCAGGCTCTTGCTTTTAAGCTGATGGCCTGAAGCTACTTACCCTCTGTTCTGCAAGTCTTCCAGATTGGAGGCGTTCCATTCAGAGCCCTGCAGGGAAAACATGCAGATGGACACATCAGGCAGAAGAAAGGCACAGCCACACAACGATGGAGGGAGGGAGGTCACTGTGAACTTGAAGCTGGCAAGCCAAGTGTTGGAGAGTGGGGCTCTTTTGAGTAAAGGGGTACAGGAAGGCTGACGTTCAGCCCCTTATCTCGCCCCATCAGCCAAACCCATTCTAGGGCAATGAGCAGCTCTGCAAAGCAGGAGCCCAGCACCATATGTGGGCACTTCCTGCAAACCATGGGGAAACCAACCCCAGCACAGATGAGCCTGCTCCACCCTTTCCCTGGAGGCTGCTGACAGCTCTACCCCACACAGGAGAGACTGCCTGTGTTTAAAGCCATCCAGGTGCTCTTTAAACATGAAACACCCATCTCAGACATCAAAGGCAGCAACACTGTACGCTCACTTGATACATACATCTTCTCCCCATACACAAAGCCTGTATAAGCAGAGAAACAAACAGGCTTTACCCTGGCTAGCTAACCCTCTTCTCTGCAGCACCCTCAGGGCCTCCAGGCTGCTTGCTTCCTGCCCAAACACAAACACCTCAGCTGAGAACAAGGCCACTCAGACAACAGCTTCCTTCAAACCTTACGGCATGAGAGCTGTCTGCTTCCCTGCCCTAAACAGGAATAGCTCCTAAACAGAAGGACAGCTCTGATGCAAGAGGGACCCAGGCAGCACTAGCATCACCAGCAGAACAGCCCTGCTCACGGCTGCTCGCCCAGCATGGGCTTCCATGCCACCCAGGGTCAGCATGCACTCGCACCCATGACAGCACATGCAGAGAAGCCAGTCCTGAGCAGACGCAGCCTGCACCTAGAGGTATGTGCACACCCAGTGAAGGGCTGTGTTACTATTCTGGTAACTGCTGCGGATGAGTCTGTTGTCTTATCTAGACGCTTCAGGAACACAATAAACAAAATGCAGCTGGTTCTTCCCAAATGGAACTACTTCCAAGGAGAAATCGTCATAACGAGGACATCGTTCAAAGTTCAGCACAGATGGGACTCTGATTTTCTAGCAAGACAAAGGGGCAAATGTTTCATGCCTTGATGGCTCAGATTTCAACAGAATGCACTGCCTTTAGCCACAAGTCAGTCCCAGCAAAGTCCAGAGCTGTGCATAATCTGAAGAGGGACCACGGGGCTCTGTGGCTTGCTGTTCAGTATCTGCCAACAAGCTCACTGCAATCCTTGCGATATTACCGTAGCCCCCTAGACTTAGCTTCATGTTGTCTCCTGGCCTAGGAAGGGTCACTTAATTCCAGCCTGGGAACCGCCAGGCATGGAGAACAATGCTGCAGTGGTGAAAGCCTTTTCTCCTGTCCTTTGATCCACAATCAGCAACATCAGCCTGCTTTGAGAACACTTCTGTTCTTCACATTAGCCACAGCCCTCCTCTGTGGTGCTGCCTGCCTCTTTTTAAAGGTCTTGTTCCCATTAAGTGTACTCAGAGCCAAGACTCAAGCTCTGCTTTGGACAGAACTGCCTGCATTGCCTTTGACTAGCACTGTAATCCTCTAACAAGTCTCTCTTGGGAACACCTAGTCCACACAAACACGTTACATCGTAAGTGCTCTAAGTTTCCTGGCTCTGCCCCACCACAGTTTCTTGGGAGCACTCACATTCACATCCACCACCCCTCCTGAGCCCCAGCCCGGCACTAAGCTTCAGGAGACAGGGAGAGGCCGTCTCTGCTTGGACAGATCAGCTGCTCCAAGGGGATTCAGCTTTGTTTGAAGTTGAGCCAACCTCGTAGGCTAGGCAGCCCAACCAAACCTGCGTCCGTTCCTTCAGGGCTGGGAAATCCAGCAGAGCTGACTCACCAGAAGGAGGTGCAGTAATTAGACAGGCCCCAGCAGCAATGAAAGGCAGCTAAGCAAGCAAAACATTAAAAGGCAAAACGTTTGTGTTTCCTTAAGTGAAGGATCTCCAGGATTCTTGGTTAAACTCCTCTGGTCCCCCTGGATCACGTGAACTCAGAGCTTTCCATGTTACAGAAGTGTCATTCCTGGATCTTACACAGCCTGTGCCAACAGCTCCTCTCCCTCTTCGCTGTAGCTATGCCCTTCCCAAACATGTATACCTGCCAAGAACTTGACATGTGGGTACCCTAACCAGTTAGAGCTACAAAATTGGTCTTACATCAGTGGAAACAGCCCTGAGAAGAAGTTAGAATTAAGAATTTTTTCCCTTCCACCCTCTAGTGACAGGGACTACAGCTTGGTTGGAGCACGGCAAAATTTAACACAGCCATCAAGCATTCAATAGCACTACTGTCTTGTGTCTTGCTTCAGAATACGTGACCTCAGGATCAAGCTCTTCTTCAGAGCTCCCTTAAGTTCCCCCCAGCACCTTGTGTCAACCAAGACACGGTGCGAAGGGTTAGGTGTGTTTACAGATGTAACTCTTTGGATTTCACTGACAGACTTACCAGAAAGACATGATCAAATATCTGAGTGGGGCTGTCCATCTGCCCGAGGATCACTATCATTTCGTTGTCTATGAACTCTTTGAACTCCCGCAGGTTGCACACCATCTGCATCTCCAGCTCTGTGCGGATCTGGGTGGGGGGGAGGAGCACAAGGACACCACGTGACATTTTTTCTTCTGGCCTTTCTCTACTTTTGCACAACATGGCTTCCACTGCTGCTTGCTCACAACTCACCTCTTTTGAAGTGATGTTCTCCAAATCTTTCTGCATCATGATCTCCCTCAGCTTGGTCTTAATCAAACGTTCTGTGCGCTCCCGCTCAGTTGGGCTATCGGAAGAGAGCAACGGAGTCACTGGGAGAGGAAACGAACTGAACTCGTGGTGCTTTTTGAACTGGTATTGTTCAGCCTTGCTACTTTCTCTAAGCACATCCTCAGCTGAAAGGAATTCAGGTGACTGTAAAGCCCAGTTTATGTTCCCCGTTGTAAATGACAGACCAACTGAACGCTCCTAATCCACTGCAGTCATCCATAGAACCTCTGGTATTTGGGGTAAAATTTAAATTGGGAAGGCTGCATTATACTCTCTGGAGCAATATCTAAGCCTCTCCCTTACCTTTCTTGGAAAGGTAACAGCTCTAAAGCTCCTTACATGGAGAGGAGAGGGCAGCTAAGCCTCTGTGCATTCCTCCAGCCTCTGCTGCCAGGGGCCTTATCACCAGCTGCAAAAATAGCCTGGCTAACACCAGGGGAAGTTGCAACAGAGCGGCGGCACAGAGCTGTCTCACCCACCATCAACTTAGAAGAGGCCCAGCAGCAACATCTCCCACCACCTTTCTGTTCCTCTGGAAGGCTGCCCGGATGGCGACTGCACAGACACTTCTGCTTTACAAGTGTCCAGCTGGTGGTCCACAAATAGCAATCGTGAGAGTTCCCAGTTTCTTCAACCTCAAGCGTTACTGCAGGACTCAGTTACGAGAATGCTGTCCAGGTGTCCCCAGGAGATGGTTCAATTGCTGCCACTGGGGAAAGGGTGGGCTACCTAAAGTTTATGCATGAAAAGCTGTAAGAGAGTATTAATCTGAAGGTCTGCCAAAACTTCTCAGGCGCCTTCCTTGTACATTAAAAAACAATCAAGTGTGAAGACCTGTTCACAGCTGAATAACTGCCTTAGCGTTATTATTCACTCACTGAACTCCAGCAAAATGAAATAGCTGAGAGCATAAATCAACCAACAGCACTATTACACTGGGAAAGCAGCTGGGGCTCACAGAGTCATTTCTTCTGCTACAAACCAGGCAACTAAGCCCTCATGCCTGGCATCAACATCTGGACACAAGAGTACTTTAAGGTTATACGGTATCGGTACCATCAGCGATTACTAATTACAGGGGTTGTAACCCTTGCATAGTGACACAGACTACAAATTCTGCCTTTCCAAACCGACTGCACATCTACTTCAGCCACTGTTCTGGACCATACATCATCAGACATCCAAGCATTTAGCTGGAGACAGCTTAGGTCCTACAGACAGTGCTATTCTGCATCTACAGAGCTCCTCAGAGCCAAGCAGACTGGCATTGCTCTTTGTCTCCATTCTCTAGTGTCTTGGTCTCAGAAGTCCAAACCTAACCACTTCACAGCAAAATGAACTGAGTAAGGAAAAAAGTCCACATTGTTCTGTATGCTCAGACAAGCTTCAGCATAGGAGCAAAGTCCAGAGAAACCTGTTCCTTCCAGGAGGCACCAGGCCTGGAAACCAGAGTACAAAACTAGCAAACAGGAAGGCCCAGGTACCAGATTACACCACACCTCTCTCTCATTACAGTAACACAGGGCTTACCACGCGAAGATCAGAGAGCCTAAAGCCCAAGGTAAACAAACAGAATAAAAACAGAGGCTGGAGGAGATGCAAGGGAGCCCCAGGAGGGCAAAACTCTCAGCACTGGTGTTTACCTAAGCAGGGGTCCATTTATTACCTCAAACAGGAAACCTCTCCTCATTAGGACCTAATTAAGAGCCTCCTCTTTCAGAGGCTGAACTGTTTGACAGCCAAACACCTGGGCTCAGCAGAGCCAGACCAACTCACACGTCTGTGAAGAGGGCGGGCGAGTCGGGCCGGTGGGACTGCACATCCTGCATAGCGTTCCACTCGTTGACGGAGGACTGGTCGGAGTTGATGTGGCTCTCATAGTAACTGACCCACGTGAGGAAGAGGCTGCCTGGGTAGTAATTGTTGCTTCGCGCCACCTCGCACGCCTTATGTAAACTCTGCAGAGCAGACCTAGAAAGGGAAAAATACTTGCAGGGTTATCAGGCTGGCATCGAGCACAACGCAGCTGCCAAATCCAGGATGCTGCTCGCGTCCCATGGGTCAGCACAGTGTCCAGCGCTGCGCGCAGCAGCCCCTGGTGCTGTCTGGACAGGGGCTGTCCTGCAAGGCTGTGGATTATTGCACGCTTCGCTGAAGCATACCAAGACACATTCCTCTTGCCCAGACAGCAGCAAAGATGCCCACCGTTCAGAAAGCAGAGGCACCTGTGTCACTGGCTCCCAAACCTAATGCAACTGCCTAAGCCGTGAGTATGATGCACAGCAAGAGTCCCCGACACAGGGTGCTCTGGCAGATCCTTCTGTGCCATCAGCTCTCCACATGCAGCGCAGGGACACCCAGGAATTAGACATGGAGAGCTGCACACTCAAGGGTTTAGGGCTTGACTTCACTGAGGTGTTTAGGCGTCTGCCCTCCCTCACTGCACAAGGGATGTTACAAGTTTCTTCAGCTGCTGCTGGGAAACAAATCCCCCTCTGCTATTTTTAGCTAGTTTTAAATCTTTGACTGTGATCAGAAGGATCCAGGTCAAAATCACTGGGGTGACACAGTAGCATGACACCCTGACAGGGGATGTATTTCTGCAATGCAAAGCAGCTTGAGCCAGAAATACTTTAATGGCCACTACATTCTTACATGAACCACCCTAAAAGGAATGAAAAATGCAGGCAGCTATCACAATGAACACGTCTCACTGAAGACAGAGTTTCCTAAAATATGTACAGTGCATATATCCTTATTTAATACAAATAAACATTTCAAACACATGCTCATACCAATAGCAAAATCTGCTTTGGATAGATTCAAAGCTGCAACCATTTGCAAAGAAAATTACCCTATTCCCTCCTGCCCCCAGCTGAGACGAAGGCGCGGTTCCAGCACTGTTATAAGCTCACTGCTGTGTACCAGTGCTTGCAGGCTTTTTTTTTTTTTTTTGGTATCAAACTTCCTTCTCTGTCTCGGAAGGAGACTGCTGGCTGCTGAATAGGTCTCAGGGTACCAATAACGCAAAGCAGCACCTGCTTTTTAAAAGCCCAAGATGCCACAGCACCTTGCAAAAAGGATGGCTGGGACAGATTATAGTAAGTGCTTACCACATTGCCTGTACAGACACTGGCTTGAATATGTGAACCCTGTTATCCGTGGATACGCTGAAGCCACTGGGGAGAAGAAAAAAGGCACAGTAAAAACATGTCCCAAAAGTGGCTCTCCAGTTAACAACACTCAGTTTGCAACAGGCTAGAACAGCAAAGGACTAACCCTACGCACACTGCTGAGTTCAGCTAGCAAACAGATGAAAATAGTACACTAAAAGCTCTAAGGTGACTTTTTTTAACGCAGCTGCTGTTCGGGAACAAAGCTAAGACAGCGGGACAGTGCTGTGCTGTTTACCTTGGCAACACAAATTCAGTGCCACAGCTGGGAACAACAGAGTGCAGCTAAAGTGATCCTGGGGCAGCTAGCAAGGAAAGAAAAGTCATTCCAAGCGCTGCACTGGACAGCCTTTGTAACTGGCACAAACAGCAGTCTGCAAGTCAGGCGTCTATTTGGCAGAGAAACATCATTCTTATTTCATGTTCAGCAGAACGCTGCCTGCTGCAAGCGTGGTGGAGGAACACATAATAGGATCCCTTTAAGAAGCTTTCACTACACACCCACTCACCAGTAAAAGCTTCTTTACTCCAGCTTAAACACACACATGAGCCACTGTCTCAGTGCGTGTTTATTCACAGATAAGTCAATTATTGGTGCTCCCTGCCACAGCCACTGCAATGGAGGGCCTTTAAGTCTACTAACCTGGCACAGGGCAACAGCAGGAGGCCTGCTGGGCCTGCTAGGGCTCTGAAACAATTTGAATCCTTCTCCATCCACCATGCTGCACACACGGAGAACCTCTGTTACTGACCTAGACCATACAAAAGGCACTCACCCATCCCCGTCCAGGTGGATCAAGGTGTCACTCCACAGAGGCAGCACCAAACCCATTGTACAAGTGCTACTGCAATAACAAAAGAGAAGGTCAGGCCACCTACTACAGCACCACACAATTATCCTAATTTCACAGCAATGGTTGCAGATGTTTGTATTCATTTGGGAGGAAAAAAAAAAAAAAAAAAGATCCCACTGTTGCTTCAGGAACAAACAGAGCCAGTGGTGTTTTCTACAGGTGTCTGGCAAGGATTATCAGCCTGATACAGGGTACAGCGGTACTCCTTGAAGCAAGCTTAAAGGGTTAACATACACCCAGGGATTCAGAAGCAGCAAGCTCTGTGTGGAAAGTGAGAGGGGCTCAGCCTTGGGTCAGCTCAAGGCGTTCCTTACAGATTAGTCCCCCTCAGACTCAAGTTGTTTGGTTCCAGCTCTGATTTTGCAATCCCCAGCTTTGTTTTTTTGTTTGTCCCTCAGCCACAGCTGCTGGGAGCTGGGGCCAGCGCAATAGCAGCGCACGGCAGGTCAGCACTGGCAGCACATCACCTGCTGTTGACTCCTGCCCCCTTCTCCCTCCCAGACCTGCAGCTAAGCAGACATCCCTTGGCAAGCCCACTCCTCTCTCGGCTGCTTTGACCTCTCTGCCTTCAGTCACATGCTTTCTGCAAGGCTGAGCAAAAGGCCAATTTAAAAGCAGAAGTCAAGCAATGGAAACAGGCAGGGTGGGGGAACTCCAGCCCAACCTGCGGCAGGTTGTCCAATGAAAAAGCTCATTCTCAGAAAGCTGTAAAACTGGCCCATGATCAAGGTAGCATCTTGAAGAAGAGTCAGATTCACTTGCCTCCTGTTCTTACGCTTTACTCTAGCTGCTCTCAAATTTCCACCAGCCCTAACAACCCCTGAAGGCCAGGAGAAGTAGGGGAAGAGGGCAAGGCTTCGGGGGGGGGGGGCGGTCAGCAGACATGGAGCTCTGCAAACGCACACCGTGGAGTGACCGGTGTCCGGCACAAGGAGACACTGAGGCGTGCAGCTATTTCTGTTGACAACATGAGATGAGCTCATGGAAAGAAATGTTTTTAAAAAGGCTTCCCAAGGTGGCCAGGGTATTTTTAGTGATACCATTCAGCAAGCGCTTATCAGAGACCATAGCAACAAGTCTACATTGAGTTATAAATAGTGAGTGGGCTAGGGGAGGGCATATCAGACTGACCATCCAGAACCTAAGTAACTCTAGGAGAAAGCTAAAACGACCGTGCTATGTTATTAAAAACTGCATGCCACTGAGCTCTCAGTTATCAAAGGTGGCTGCGCTGGTGTATCACAGCCAATAGCAGGCTCCAAGCTCACAGCAACCTGTGCAAGGACAAGCTATTCTTACACTGCCACGAGAGCATCCCTGAGCTACAGCTGTGCACACACGCACAGGCATGGACCCAGGAGCCAGTGGCAGTATCAGACTGCTCTCCCTGCTCAGCAGGCATCACTCAAGCAAAGCATCCAAATCAAACCACTTCAAATTAAACATGGCTGTCATGATCAGCAAGCTGCTTGGAGAGTCATTTCTTAGCCAGACAGCTCTAGAAGGTTTCCCAGTGACCCTGCCAACCATCTGAAAGTAATTTCTACCAGCTAAGGTCAGCAACAAGATTCATTTCAGTGCTTAAAATCAGAGCTAGAAAAAAAAGCACCTGCCAGAATGGTTTGAATATCCTTTTTTTCCTTTCCTCACAATGACTAAGACCTACCTACAGCTCTCTGAAAGAGCCACGTCCCCCTATGCTCTCCGCAAAGAGTCCAGTGTCCCCTTCTAAACTGCTGGGACTGCTGGGGATGCTGCCTCCTGCCTTGCAGTCACTCCAGCGGCAAAAGGTGCTCCCCAGCCACATTCTCTAGCCCTTGGAGAGCTCAGCAGCAATTAAAATGAATGGAGCAAAAGCATTAAACCCTGATGACACACTAATGTCTGGGGAGAAGACATGCTATGTAAGATCATCAGCATCAGCAACCCCGACATTCCCATCAGGCCCTTTGTGCCATGACCTTGGCAAAGTGCTGTCTGACCACTGCTTTCTTACTGACTGCTCTCCTGAACCCTGATGTCCAACTTCTCAAATTGCAGCTTTTTGTTTCTTTGCAAGTCCTCCCTGTGTCTTGCTGGCAGATGCAGGGCTTAGGGACCTTGCCTTTCAAAGGCCACTTAGGGCACTTAATGTACTCACAAGCCTCAGGCCTGGAGGAAATGCTGACCTGTGCTCTTTCCCCCCCATTTTCTACCTCCTTACAAAAAACGAAAGGGGAACTGTGGTTCTGGAGAAAGGTGTTAGGCTGGAAAACCTGAAGCAGTCCCCAGAAAGCATGGACACCAGACAGTGGTTGCTGAACTTCACTCAGCATCTGGGGTGAACACAAGGACTTCCCCACCTCGACAGCACCAGTACCTGTCATTAGAAGAGAAATCCATCCCCAGGACGATGCTCTCCTCCGTGTCCTGCCTGCCGTTGGTGGACACTACCACCATGTATCTAGTGCGGTTCTGGTACGTGCTTTCCAGTCTTACAGCCTAGGGACACAAAGGAGAGACGTCAGCAGCAGTCAGCAGGATGCACGCTGTTACCCTCCCAAGCCGCCTTTCCATGCTGTGACAGGCGCAGAAGCAGTGATGCGGTTTGCACGAGTACGGACAGCCCGCGCCTCAGCTGGGCAACCAGCACAAGAGGAGACTTGAACTCTCTCTCACAGTGCTCTCCTCAACAAGTGCAATGCTCCTGTGCCTTCTGCACACCTTGCTGCCGGCCTGCTCTGTCCCACCAAGGCTGTGTTCAAGCAGCAGCCCCAGCCTGGGTGCCCTCGTGCAGCATTTTGTGCTCAGCGAGCCAGAGGGGTGCTGAACGTGCCCACCTCGCAGGGCTTTGTTCAGAGAGCCAGAGCTTGCCTTCATTGTGTGCTACAACATCTCCTGGCTTACCAGGCAGCTGGGCAGACAGCTAGATCTAACTGATACACAGCTTCCTGCTGGCCCTTTGAATTTTTCTAGCCATTTCCTCAGTGCAGAAACAAGCCTACTGCTGTACACGTGGCAGGAAAAGATTTCCGAGTTACTAAGCTGCACCCATGGTTGGACCCAGATTGCTCGGGAGAGATGAACTCAGGAGAGGTGAAGGTCATCATGCCTTGCTGCTCCATCACTACCCCAACAATCCCAGTGCCTGATGACCGATCCAGCAGAAGCCAAAAGCGAGAACTGCAGTGACTCGAGCACATCTCTTTGGGATAGGTCGTGCTAAAACCAGCCTTGTTCTCCTTCTTGCGCCTTGAGTCACCGGGATTCCTTTGGAAACACGGAGAGTCAAAGAGGTCAAGCCTTCAGGGTGTGAGTTCTGCCAGAGATGGCTGTCTCTACCACTAACCACCTGCAGCAAGACAGAAAGGGTGCTCTTCCACCTGGAAGAACAAGCAGTCACCGAGGGCCTGCTGGTTAGAGTCACATCTACGCAAGGATCCAGACCAAGACTTGCCTGAAACAGGGGCAGGCAGCCAACAGCTGCCCTGTGCCCAGGGCATCCGCACGCGAGTTCTGTTCTGCTGCTCGAGGCCAGGCCGGCAGCAGGAGGATTAACATAATCTAACTTACCCTGCTAAACCAATTTGGCTAGCAGTAATTACAAGTGTGGTTTTGATGCAAGGCCCTTTAGAACAGGGCTAGCCAGTGACCAAAGGTCGCGCAGCTTCCAGCCCCGGGGGTGGGATTTTCGGAGGCCAATTAAGAGAAGCAGGGCATGGCTTGTTGTGGCTCCCCAGCTCCAACACTTACACTCTTCCCACAAAGGAAAGAACCATCAATGGAGCAGATAATGCATTTTGCTAAATTTACTGGAATAATAAACCAGCCTAGCTCAAAAGTTGCTATTAGAGGTCCCACATGCCCATCGAATCACAAATTGGTGTGTAATCTTTTCGTTAAGCACTAGATCCTATGCTCACCCAACAGCAGGGGTGCACCAAGTAACTAAATAGTCAAATGAAGGTGTCTGAAATCCCAGTCAAACCATGGAGGATGGCCCGGCTCCAGGGACTCTGATGAGATGGGAAGATTCTCTCTCAATAGCTCTTCTCAGTTTGGGGAGGAGAAAGAAAATTTATAGCCTATTCTTGAACAAGAAGTCCTCTGTAGTCCTTCCTGGACCAGCAACATTTTTCTCAGCTTCAGGCTCACCTAAACACAAGCCAGCTTTATCCTCTGTTGCGTTCTTGTTTCACCAGAAGTACGATGTGGTATTCTACCAGCCCTTATGAACTGCACCTTCCAAGGAATTTCAGTCAGTACTCCAGGAATACTTTAAAACAGTGTGCACGCTTTCAACTCATTTTCCTCCTTCCTCCAGATCTTACACTCATACCATTCCTCTGATTCTGCTCACTGAAAGCTCAAAAACTCTGCCAACAGCTCCAACAGAAACAAGAATTGTTCCAAAATTTAAGTGTAGGTTTATAGAGGATTAGATTTCTCTGCTGCCCTCTGAGCTGTGAAGTCTGCCCTCTGAGTGACAGCAGCCAACACAAGAAGAAGAGAATGCATTTCTCTGAGTGCTGTTTGTATTTCAAATCTCATTTGTATCTACTGTTTTATGAGAGAGTCCATTGCAGCTCCGCACACCCTTCGTTCGTCAAGAATCAATTAAATTCAAGTAGACTATCGAACTTAACCTCATGCAAGATCTCAGCATTCCAAATGCAGCTCTGAACAAAAGGGTTTATGTCTCAGCCCACAAAGTCCTTATTCAGCAGTTAAGGCTAATTTGTCCCAAATCACACAATGGAGCCAGTGATATTGCCGAACAATGACTTGTTTAACAGCTTCCAATGTCCTAACCCTGGCTCAGACTTTGAAAAGCTCTGAGAACCCCCCACTCCCATCACTGTCACTGACATTTTCATGACAGCAAGGTGTGCCTGACAAATTCTGCCAGCAGGTCCTTCAGTTTCCTTACAGTAAATTATTTTCTGCCGTCATTTTTAGAGTTGAAGAATTCTGTAGTAACCGTGGCTATTACCTGGCTATGCTCCTAAGATCACTCCAGCTTCAGCACAGCTCAGGAGGACTCAGCAAACCAGAGGTGTCAGAACAACACTTCTGAGGCTGGCAGTCCTGCTTTGGGCCCACATTGCTAAGAGGCACCAAGACAACACAGGAAAGGAACTTCAGGCTACTAAGTGGTCAGAGATGCAGGGACAGTGCCATCATGCCTGACCTTGTAGAGCACTTTGACACGTCCTAGACAGCTTCCTCACTGCTCTCCTTCAGCTTCTGGAGCTCTTTAATTCTAGCATATCGATGCTATAAACTGGAACAATGCATTTTCATTATATCACTCTAGGAGGCAACAACCCCCAAAAAAGCAGAAAGACAGTGATCAACATGGGTACACAACTTCGTGGAGACCTTGTACATTCCCTCCTGATAAGCCACAGCCATTTGGATGCAGAGAGCAGAGCGAGGAATACTGCTGGGCCACCATGGAAGGGCAGGTGTTTGTGCTGGTCAGAGTCACCTACTCTTGATATTTAAACAGGACACCAATCTGGTTTGCCCAGCTCCTCTGGCACTTGATACAGTACTTTCTGAGCAGACAAGCACTCAGTGCTTGGTTCAGACTAAGGCAGTCCCATACAATTTGTCTCACCGAACAACCAAGTAAGCAGGCATTTTATACTTGGCCGCTTTTTTCTCCTTGTGGCTGCAGAGAAGACTCCCCACACCTGATGGCGAAACCACTGGAGCACACACACCTCTGCTTTTGTGCGTTACCCAGGTGTATCTGTCAAGCGGAACTTAACCTTTATATTCCCAAGAGCAGATAAGCAAAAAGCCAGCCTACCAGCCTGATGTTGTCTTCTGGGCGGAGCAGTATGAACATGGCCTGCAGGTGTTGCTGGAGATCCCCTGCAGGAGAAAGGGCAAGGTGAATGCACAAAAATAGCTTTAAATCACATGCAAGCTCCTGGCTGTGCAGCCGGAGCAAACGTCCGAGAAACCCGACACGTCACAGCGAGCGCTGCCACTTCCACCCACGCGAGATGACAAGCCTCCACCTCTGAGTCAGCTCTTTGCTCACCTGTTCCTGTCTCACCACACTGCCAAACCCTGTTATCTTTCTAAAAGGAGTGAAAAGCGTTTCAGTCCTCTTTGCTCCTTTGAAAGACAAGGCAAACTAGGCAGAAATGGACCCCACCCCACGGTTCTACATCTCATTTTTTACCATGGGGTTCAATGATTTCTTTTACACCAACTTGTTACTTCAAGCAAAACTCTCACCTAGACAGAAGGATCCCCTTTGAAGTGAGATGTGGTCCCATCTTAGAGCACCATGTGCCCCCATACCCTTATGTAACAACGCCATCCAAAAATATTTACGAACTACCAGCTGAAAATCAAGCAACCATAATTTTTCCTAGAAAATGTCTGTTACTGGTTTACTGGTAAGGCTGAAAAAAGCTGAAAGAAAAATAAAATCAGATTCAGGCAGTAAAGTCTTCTTGAAAAGACCCAAGTGGCACTGCCGAAAGCAGTAGGCACCTGACAGACAAGCGAGGTGCCCACGAGAGCATCGCAGCAACTTTCACAACCAATGGAAGAGCAAGGCTGAAGGGGCCCCCATCTGTTTGAGTACAAAATCTTCCGTGGGGTGGGCTGCCCAGCACACAGCACTCACTGCTCTCCCCTTCCTTCCTCCTTTAAGCACACTTCAGCATATGGAGAATGAGTCAGTGCCCTGGGAGTGCACTTACAGCTGGGGGTGGGACAACTGAGGCCAGCAGCGGTGCTAGAGCAGCCACACACAAAGCAGCAGAGGTGACAGGCACCCGAAGGCACTTCCTGCCCAAGGACATTGTTCTCAGGGCAGGAGCTGCTGCCGCATGCCTCCCTGCTCAGCACTTACGCAGGGGGAAGGCACAGGAAGGCCAGCTCATCCATCGGATGCTCGTCCTCCCAGGGGAGCAGGGGGAGACAGGATTTCCCCCTGTCAGCACCAGTACAAAACCCTGGCCAAGCCGCTCAGCTCCAGCACGCCCCAGCAGCCGTGCAGCAGGGCCAGCAGGCAGCGGTCCCCCTGCGCCAGGTGCCTGCAGCCTGCCAGAGCCCAGCAGCATTGGATTCAGAGCATTCATGTGTCTTAAGCAGCTTGATGTGAAAGATGCTTCACCTGAGCCTTCCCCTCCCCAAAATGTTACGGTTCCCACCTACTGCAGCCACTAATTCTACAGCAGGAACCAGTTCAGGAGCTGGAGATCCCAGAGATGAGCAAGCCACCAGGACTAATGGATTATCTCAGTGCTTAAGGAAGGGAGGAAGTTTCTAAGACAACACTTTCTGCAAGGCTCAGTCAAGGAGCTCCCTTAGTTCTCATCCTCAGAAGGTTTATTGCACTCATCCACTTTCCCTGCTGACCAGCAGCCAGCCCTGGAAGCTGGACTTGCAGCATTTTCAGCCTCAAACACACAGGGCATTCTGTAAGCTTGCTGGATAAAGAAAAAGCAAAGGAAAGGTTTTAGCATGCCAGAATCAGCACAAAGATATCTCATCCTGACCCATGAAAAGCTGTCGGCTCTGCTGGCATTCGCGGCACAACCGCTGCCTGCCATCCCATTGTACAGCACGTTGCCTCCGTCTCCTCTGAGCTGGCAGGCTAGGTGCAAAGCACCAGCTCAGATAGGATCTTAAAACTGATTTACAGTATCCCAGAGAAGGCAAGAGCCCCAGGGAATCTGCATCCTTTCCTGGCCTTCTCCAGCACCGTCGCAGTGCGGAAGCCAGCCCCTGTCCCCCGGCACGCGGCTGCTGTGCCTGTGGCACGGTGCGGGCCGCTCGGGGAGCGGGGCATGCAGCTGGAGCCGTGTCTGGTCCATCTGCAACCAGAGGACCTCCATTTCTGAGGGTGATACAATTAAAGAAACTCGTGTGAGCATTGATTATTTCCGGTTATGCATTTGCTCTTTACGGGGGCTTCTAGCACCTCTGATGACCTCGGAGGCAGCTCTGGAAGGTCAGCCAGCCTTCCTAGAAAATGCTCCTGTGGCCCCTTGAAACACAGCTGCATACTGCATCCATAGGCAGCGACTCCATGCTGGAAGTTAGGTCGGCTCCCCAACCCCCTTCTAACTCTGCGTGCCAGAGATAAGTCCTGACACACACATGGGAATGCGAGCTGAGCAGGGACCAAGAGGCCAAGAAAGGAGACGCTTCTCCTGGCCATGCACCGAGCTCCCTGCCAGCGGCTGCTTCACCGCCCAGAGCCGCTCTCCCTACATCACTGCTTTAATTTTGGTGGCACAGGTGCTTTGCCCAGGAAGCAGACGCACTGATCCCTTGGTGCTTCAGTCTGCTGGCTTATATTGTATGTTAGAAACGTTCACAGAAAAACAGTGTGCACTCATTCCAGGGACACTTCCCAGTGGAATCTCCAAGTGCCTCAAAAAAACATCATGCTGTCAACATCACTTCAGCAGGGAAGCTGAGGGAAAGACAAGCACTGATGCCTTGTTGCACCTCAAAGTGAATAAACAGAGCCTCTGAAGAACAAAAATCCCATCCCTTAGGTAAGCCAGCCTCCTAAATGCAAAACACCTTGCTGTAAGCCATCACAGCACACCGGATTTGCTTCTTTGGCAGCCCAGGGCCTGGAAGCTCCGTGCAGAATCGACAAGCGACGCTGTTTTCCACCCAGCTCTCCAGGCCCCACACGGGCCAGCTGCACCAAGCGAGACCCAAAGCTGGCTGCGATGCCTCGCTGGGGCTCACGAGGAAACCCAGCCAGCTCTGTGTGAGGCTGGGCTCCTCTGCAAGGCAAAGCCAAGGCAGCAGCGGTCAGCAGACCTGGACTTTGGTTATGCAGGTGGCTTTGGGGAGAGGAAAAAAAAAGAAAAAAGGACAGGTCAAGATAAAGTTTGAAACAACCGCTGACTCTCCTTGCAGCTGAAGGCCATTTCACTTCAGCCTCAGGCAGAAGGGCCAGCTTTGGATGAACTTTGAGAACAGTTTTTTTTCTTTTGAAAACCAGCAATTAATGCATTTCAGTCAAAGGAACGTGGGGACTGCTTGTACTGTGTCTAATGGAGCAGACATAGGTAATTAACTGCCTTGGGACTTCAGGATGCTTGTGAACAGACACTGAGGCAGACCAGTCATCAGCCAGGTAACTGTTGCATGGAGGGCCGGATGACACTCTGATAGCATCGAAATGCAAAGAACTCTGCACCTGGAACCAAACCATGTCGCTTTTTGGTCACTTTTTGGCAAAGAAAGTGGGCTCCAGCCTCTCTGCTCCTGAGGGCCCCCAATACGCAAAAATTCGAATGTCTCAACGTTGTTTTTTCCTGCTAACTGTTTAAAAGCAGGGAAAAACCCCACACTATCTGATCCCCGCGAAACGCCATCAGTGAATAATCACCACACACAGAAGGAAAAGCAGCCTACCCCGAAATGTTTGAGTTTCATTATTCAGACCGACTTCAAACAAAGAGTCAAAGCAAAAACACAAATCAAACTTTCAGGCGATAAAGCGGGTGGAATTCCGTCTGCCTCTGGATTATTCACTCTACTGATACGTCTGAGAAGTCACACTGATGTTGCTCAGAGCTTTCCTCACCACCACCTAGAGGTATGTGTCCTCCCTTTGTGCCTCACAACAAGCTGCTTTCAGATCAGGAAGGGCAATTACTCATCCCGTACCACAACCTCAGGCTCTCCAGTGCAATGCAGAATACTCTGAGTGCAATCCTCCAGCCCCTCCCTCGTACAGAAGTTACAGCACGGTATTTCTGGGCGTGGGGGAGCATCCTATGACGCCACGATCGCTGCCCCACAGCAGCTCATCTGTTAGATTTTGCTGGATTAACACGAGAGTACTGAAACCTTTCTTCTACCAGCATCAAACCTCGCAGCCTTGAGGCTGGAAGCTCCAGCCTTAATACACCCCTGGTGCAAAACAAAACGTGACCTCTGGTGAGAACAGCCTCGGGAAAGGCAACCTGGGAAAGCAGCCAGCAGCTGGGGGCTGCGGGACGTTACCTGCGTGCTTGTTGCGCCTGTGGCTGACCCGGGGCGTGGATGAGCCATTCCCCCGCGGCAGGAAGAGCGCTGCTCCTTTCACAGTGAGGAAGCTCTCGCTGATGCTGCAAGGGAAGAGACAACCAGTGAGCAAGGAAAACTCTGTCTTGTCTTTAAGAGGAGAAGAGCAACAGGACAAGAGGGGTTTGACTCGTGGTACCGTTCCGCCCACAGAGGTGGAACCGGAGCGGGCAGAGGGGATTAAGCTATGGCCACACTCTTGATTTGAGAGTCACGAGGAGAGACCCACATTTCTGCGCGGTGATTAACAGGGGGAGCCCACACACCGCTGCAGTTACAGATTCTGCTAACCCCATGCTTTGTGGTTCAGACACAGCTGATGCCCCATGGAAGCCAACGTCTCCCTTCAGCAGTTAGCCAAAATTAAATAACTGCGTGTAACAAATTAAGAAGCCAGGAAACTACTGCATATGAACTGTATGACATTTAACTCAAAGACAGATAAATTAAAAGCCAAACTGTAATGCTGTTATATTCAGGCATCACTTGCTGCCCTGATTTTGCCCTTCACGAGGTCACACGGGGAAAGAGGAAAGGGGCAATATCAAGAGCCCTCGAGTTCCGCAAACCGCCGATATTTCGGGCACATCTTCCAGTAGCTCTCTTGAAGATGCTGCGGCACACGGAAAAAGCAGGGCTCTCCGCAGATGTTGCAATTAAGCCATCCTGTTGCACAGCTAAGGGTTCCTGCCTTTCTCAGAACTGATGAGAGTGTCATACACGCTTTGAAGAAAGCCAGAAACAATCCTACAGTCAACAGGATGGTGGATGAATATGATAAGACAGGATGGGAGAGTCCCTGGCACTGCGCACCCAGCAGCCCCATGCCTGGAGGAAGGAGTTGGTTTGTTCTCTTCCACCGAAGAAGAGACTAGGAACTTCTGAGTTCCTTTCTCTGCTTAAACAAACAACAAAACTGATTATTTATTCCCTTCCCCTAAGAGCCAAGGGCTGGGAAACAACAATAGAGCAGAGAGCCTCGCCGCACATTTGGAGAAACCCTACGCAGGTGAACGCTGCGATACGCCCGTCCTGCTGCCACCGCGGGGACATGTTTCGGGAGCTCCTTGCAGGCACACATACACTAAGCACAGCCAGAGACAGCAGCGTGACAAATCAAAGAGCCCAAGGTCCCGGAGCCAGCATGGCACAAGCCTGTGATCGTCTCGCTTCCCCACTCGAGGTTGACCACTTCGACAATAGCTTTGTCTGTTACGTTTCTGTATTTACAAGAATTGTAAAAGCTTGTGCTAAAGCTGGATTTCTCCCTGACCTTAAGCACACGTCTGGGCACCTGTCCATCTTCCTGGTGGGGATACGAAACAACAAAATCCTGAGCTCCAGCAAGGCCGAGGCACACACACACACGGAGATCTTTCTAAGGTCGCAGCACACCCAAGGCTCCAGCAGTCACAGCCAGTTCTCACAGGGTTAATCTTATTAGCCAAGCCAACAAGTGGTATTAGCCACCCTTCAGCCTGTGCCTCAGGCTTCCCCCCTGGGCTGAATTAACAACTATTTTTAGTGGATTAAGCAGCACGTAGCCAGAGGGCTGGCTTGCAGATCTGCTCGGTTCCATCACTTTTCTGTTATCAGCAGCTCTCTGCTGCCAGCCACCCGCCTGCGGTGGGAACGTGCCCAGGACTAAAGGGAGTCCCACCGGGCACATCCTGCCGGGGGCCAGCACCAGAACAGGGAGGGACTTGCTCTGGGTCATTAACCATGAGCAACAAGCCTGAATTGGGAAGGTCAGGGAAAGGGAAGGTGAATTCCCATAGGAAGGGTCGGAACAGCTCAAGAATGCGGCCAGGCAGACCCTGCTCAGCAGGCTCCGTCCCATCCAGCCCGGCACCAAGCAGCACAGCTGGCAGAGCTGGCACCATGGGGTCACCGGGGGGAGAGGGACATCCAGAGACGGAGGTGTAGGTGCTGATGTCTGTACCAAGGTGTGCAGTGCTTCCAGTGTAAGCCTTTGCTCCAGGGGAAGGATGCAGGCAGACCATTATCCTCACACCCAGGCCAGGTCTCGGGGCTGCGCAGGGCAAAGCAGTACCAGTCACCAGTGGAAAAAAAGCACCACAGCAACTGGGAAATGGAAGAGGCAAGAGAAACCTCAGCACTGCTCTGCACTGACATTTGTGTAACGGGGTCAGCTGGCAGCACGCACGGACAAGTCCAGGCCTCGCTGACACCCAAAATAGAAACCAGCCCAGTGCGGAGCAAAACAAGGGCCACGGCTTACCGAAAAGGGCCCTGCGGTGCTGTCAACAGCGGTGACAACACTGCGGGCAGGAGAAAGGGGAAGTGGTTCTCGGTCTCCTGCCACTCAGCACTTTTGCAACTTAAGAAACGGCACAACGAGAAAAACAAACACAGCGTGGGAACCCGCTCCATCTCAGATCTCTGACGTAAGCTGTGTTTTCAGCAACATCTGCATTTGTGCCTTTTTTTTTTTTTTTTCCTTAAGGGGCTTTCTGCAGGCATTTCCTGTGCTCCAAGGTGGGGCTCCCTGGAGAGGTAACTCTGCTGCAATTGCACAGACACATGAAATCACAAAGATCTGCACTGCCAACTGGACCTCGCTGCACCAACTTATCTACCCATCCCTTCTCACCTCAGCCAAGCCATCTTCTCCCTTCTGTTCTCTCCAACACATACATCTGCCGAGGCTGTGCTGGGAAATGATAACAACTGTCTGTTTGCCAGAAGGAACCCAAAGGTGAGGATGATGGGTGTGAGCCTGGACTCTAGAGGCATCGCAGCTCTAACGGCATTCCCTCCGCTTGCTCCAAGCACACCGAAGCACGCTCACACCACTCCAAACCCTCCCTGCCTGCTTGCTTGGACAGCGCTGAGCCAGCCCCCGTGAGCCACGCGCTGCGGGACTGCTGCTGGGCCCCCACGGCAGCTCTGGGGCATCCATCCGGAGAGAAAGGAAAACATCGCCCAGTGCAACAGGGAAACAAGTTGTGCAAACAGGGCCCCGCGTGCTCTGGAATTCAGGGCAGAAGAGATGCACAGAGTCATGTTTCCTACAGCAACGCAGAGTTCACGAACTAGAAACGGGGCAGCTAACGGAATTGGGATGCTTACTAAAAAATCTGGGCACTTGATGTTTACAAAAGAAATTCAATTCTGTGCGCTGTTTCTAAGCAGAAGACTGGGACCGGAAGCAAGGCTGTGAAAGGAATTTGCTCTACACGACAGTCCCCAAAGGCTTCCAGGTCTCCAAGTCAAGCCATTCCCAGACGGAGCCCGACACGACATGCCTGCTGTGCTGAGCACGGTCTGAGTGCCCATGGGCTCAGACCACATTCAAGGATCAAAGAAAAAAAAAAAACAGGGTTCTGATTAGTTATCTTCAGAAAGAGCACCCTCTGGTTGACACATGCTTATCTTTTTTCACCCCTCAGAACGAGCACAGTCCTCGCCAATCGTCATTAAACCACACAACTGCCTCTGCCACCAGCGCCAGGAAGCGCGGAGCTTTCACACGCAGCACAACCGTGCTCAGACCAGGAACGCTGGGTGACACATCCCCGGCGCAAGAGCTCACTCCCCACCGCATCCACGCGTGCTCAGCCCCACAGCTTGTACTCGGGCCTCCCCACACGCGCGGTGGCCGTCACAGCCTCCGCCATGCTTGGCCTGGCTTGCAGAGCCCCCACCTCCACCAGGGAGCACCCCCTGGCTTTAAATACCACTGTAACCCAAGCACACCAGACACACTAGTGTCACCGCGCAGTCCCACACCGGTCAGGCACGGGGGGTGTCTATATTAGGCCAAGCCTGCCAGCGCTTCAGAGGTGGAGAGCTGCGGCCTGGCTGACCTCGCCGCCAGTGCTGGCCATCCCATAGGGACAACCTGAGCAGCAGCAAGCAGGGCCCTGGCACCCGCTGCACCCAAACACTGTCCCCAACATCCCCTGTCCCCAGCGGGCTCAAAGCCATCCTTGCAGACCACAGCTCGGCCCTGCAGCCACCTGGGGTGCGGAACAAGATGGAGAGATCACACTGGGGAGCAGGCTGGCTCCAGCCGTAGCCTCGCTGCCTGCCCTCAGCACCCTGGAAACGAAGCACCCAAACAAGGGTCACTCTGTCTCCACACAAAGAAATCAATGCTGAATAATAAGCCCTTCCTCTGTGCTATAAAGAAGCAGATGCTTGTTTACCAAAAGCATCAAAAAATCATCAGGAGGCTGCTGGATTTCACTCGTACAACAGAAGGAAGCTATTTGCTCACTATTTTAACTTCTGCAGCACTCAGCACTTTCAATTTTGTCTCATTCTCGCTGCATCCTCCCCACGCACAAGGCCTATTTGATCCCAAAATGACAGCCCCCAGCGGGAAGAATAAACCCAGCTCAGAACTGACGTCCCTTCAGATGAGGGGAAAGGACAGCCAGCAGCAGCCAGCAACGCGGGGCGGCTCCTGAACGGTGTCAGGGAGAACAGCCGCCGGCCAGGCTCCCGTCAATAGGTGTTGATGTGACACTGGAAGTCACACGAAGCTCTACCTGTTGTGCTGATGCAGCCCGTAGCCAGGCTGCTGATCGGCTCACCCGCCCAGGCAGGCACATTTGCAAACACGTCAGAGACTTTGTGTTACGGACTGGCAGAGCCGCAGTAAGGGGAAGCAAAGTTTATCGTGGCTGCAAATATCAGCCTGAACTTTTAGCCAGCAGCGAGCAGCAAAGACAGAACCAGAAACATTTTCCAGTTAAAATAGTTTCATGCATTGTGTCTTTTCTCCAAAGCAATTCTAAGCAGAAGGACAGTCCTTAGCATAAGCAAGGCTAACGCAAACTTCACATTCATTTTAAAGCTGCAAAGCAAAGAAAGAAACGCGGCATCGCTTCGGGCTCACTGACCCAAAAGCGCTGCGCGGCAGGGAGCCCAGCCCCTGAAGGAGGCTCCAGCAGAAGGCAAGGCTGCGCAGCACTGAGAGCACGCCGGCGTTCTGCTGGTGCGTGTGACAGTCAGTCTCTGGAGACATCAGGAAAGCTCTCCATCTCCGACCAGGAGATATAATTATGATGCTTTTCAAAAAGCAGACTCAGCATCCCTTTCCAGTCCAACTCTTTCCCCTGCAGATGCGGCAAGCTCCTCCTGGAGACGATACCCTTGTGACTCTGCTTTTCTTTTGGCTCTCTGAATAGGGATCAGCTTACCAGGAGTCCTTTATTCCTGAAATAATTTCCATTAATCACTCACCATACATCACTTTAAACAGAAGCTGACAGACTGTGGGATGTCCAACAGCACTGCTGCATCTTGGAGCTTAAACAAAGGCTGAAACAAAGGGCAGGGAGAGAGGCAGAGGGAACCAGGAGACTTCCACGCAGTAGACAAGTGAACTTCTTCTCACTGCTCCTACGCATTGCAATGTGTTTATATAGCCAGATACTTGCAAATTTTAAGTAACAGAGGGGAAGCAGTACCACCTGAACCATCCACACTTCATCGTGTCTGCCCACAGGAAAGGAAATTAAAGAAAGCACAACCACACGCATCATTCTGAAGTGTGACCCTGCAGCAGTTTTACATCTGTGATTCCTCAGTGCAGCTGCAAATTAACTTAATGCCTTTGTGTGACTTCCAGCTAAAGGAGATGTCAGTGCTTAACTTATGAACGCGTCTGAGGGCGCTCCTAACTCAACACGAGGAGCCTGCAAAGTTCAGCTGACTAGGTCTCAGCCTGGAAACCCATCAAATAAAGTTTTATTTTATAGGAGCTTGAACTCCAAAGAGTAGAGATTCCAGATGTGTTTATCCCTGCTGAAGTCAGGTGCTAAATTTCATCAGAATTAGCACTTTCGGCAGTTTGGCAGCCAGTTTTCAGTAGTTCTTAACACAGGTCCTCGTATTTCCTCAAAGCATGTGAACCCATTGCAAAACCACACACCGAAGGAGAAGGATCAGTGGAATGCTAAGCACGGCTGTGGAGCACAGACCCAGGGAAGTCTCCAACAGGAACATAATGTGCTTTAGGGAAAAGGCTCTTAAACAGCTTCTAAAAAGGCTCTAAAACAGATATTTTGCTTAATTTCAAGCTGGGGAGACTCCCACAGAACGTGTCATGGTGTACTTGGAGGAACTCAGGCCAAAGCAGCTGGAAACACCACCGCTGTGCCCAGGCTTTGCAGTGGGCTGGGCCCTGCCTCCCCTCTTGCTGCTGCTCTCCAGCACCCACCTCTGTGCACCTCGAACCCCTCGAGCACCCAGAGCCCAGCTCAGCACCCGCAGCAGCGCCAGTGCACACACCAAGCACGTCACCCAGCATGGGATGGGTGTTTGTTCTGCAGTCACCACCCCTGCTTGTTACAAGGCACATGAATATTCTTCAGTCTGCTTCCCGACAACTTTCTCATTGTGGTGAAACAACAGGAGGGTCAGGAACGGTGCTGATGGATTATTTGTTTTTATTTAGACTACCTGGCTTCCATCTTCGCCACGCACAGAGGAATGCAGCTGCTCTGCTTTATTGGGTTTGGGATTTCTCCACCTCTTTTTCAAAGCAAATAAAGGAAAAAACAACAACAACAACTTAACAACAACATAACAGCCAAACTCTTCATGCACTGGTACACAGTGAGCTTAGAAAACAAAAAGGGAGAAAGAGCTCTGGGCTCATTCTAATCCAGCACAGAGTTCCAGAAAGCAAGCAAGACGCTAACAGACTGTTTTAGAGGACAAAGGTAAAACTAATGATAGCTCTCCTTATCTGTAGCTTTGTGCAAGTGAAGTCTCCCCTTAAATTACGGCTTGACAGAATCGTTCATCATTTGCTAACCACAAGAACGCTCCCGCGGTCCCACCTGCCCTTGAGCAGCTCCCACCAACGCACCCAGCCACTGGCTCCCCAGAGGGACCAGGGCCCCCTGGGCCGAGCCTGCCCACTGCAGAGCATCCCACTGGGCAACGGGGCTGCAGCTGCAGGGCAGCCAGAGCCTCCGACACACAGATTTGCTCTCCATGCCAGACAGCAAGGCATAAGGAGATAGGAACAAACCTGCACCTCCCAGCAACAACCTTGAGTGCAATCCAAACCCGGAGCCGGGGAGCTGCCGAGCACCTCGACACCAGCAGGCACCCGCTGGGGACAACACGGCCCGCGTCATGCCACGGTGGGAAGTGTGTGAGCAGAGCAAGGATCTCACTGCTGAGTGACAAAGATCATTTGTTTAGAAGAAAGGACTGAATCATTTATGGTTCAGCAGTCTGTGGGTTTAGCCTACTTGGAACAAAGGTGTTTTGAGAAGAAGCATGCTTCTTAAATGGCTTATTGCAAATGAACCAGGAGACCCCAAGGGGCTGAGCAGAGTGTTGATGAGGAGTGGGTAAGTACTGGATACAACAAAACACACTGAACTACGAGCCTGTGGCTTAATATACCTAAAATCGCCCAAATTTGAAAAGCTGCCAACACCAAGCAGATCTCATAGGCCAGATCCCTCCACCTCCCCAGCCAAGGCCAGGGCACAGCTGAAGTTTAGGATTCACCCACACGGGCTTTTCTCCTCCCCCAGCACCGACTGCTTGGTGTCCTTGAACCAGAGGGCTGCTCTCTGCCACAAATACTCGGGTAATCCTGCACAGCACGGCCACAGGAGCCTGCAGAGCAGCCATCCCCAGGCTCCAGCTACCTCCCCAGCTCCCAGCTCCAAGCTCTGGCCGGCCTGCACACCTAAAGCAGAGGGGTGACTTCTGAATACTGAGCACAAACGGTCTGAATTAACGACAGCGGGGGGTTCTGCGCCATGTATTGGTGGAGGTAGGAGTCTGCAGCTAGCTGCTACAGCAAGCCACTGCTGGAAGCTCAAGTTGTAGAATGGTGCTGTACACATCCACTATGCTGGAGAAAAAACATTTGCTGAACATGTTTTAAGCCCATACGGGCTGATAATTTAAATGCTGCCTGCCAGAGTGATGCAGAGGAGGCAGCAACCCTCCACCACAGCCCATCATGCACAGGATATGGAATTTTAAACTCTCTCTGACCCTACAAACACAAATTAGAAGCAACATTTCAAGAAAGTTAGCCCAAAGTTGTTTAAAACACAATGAAGTAATATTTTAGCCAGGGGCTCTCTGATAAAAAGTACAACCAAGTGAAAAATTCCCAGGCAGCCTGCTAACCAGCCCCAAAAGGTCCTTTTCTGCTGATAATCTCGCTCTGGTCCTTCTGCTTCGTAATCCTTAAAAAAATCCCAAGCATTTCCAGAGACCCGAGCATCTGCAGATGTTTCATGAAGACACAGATCGCAGAGCAGCCCCTCAGGGCCTGTCCAGCAGGAGCTGGCAGCCAGCAGGGGCCCCTTGGCTGAGACACGTTGCTTCAGTCAGAACTGCCGGGTGGGCACGGGACTGTCCTGCAAATCCTCCTTTGCCGCTCCAGGTTTGATTTTGCATCTCTGTTCCTCTCCCAGCCCCCTACCAGGAAGGATCAGTGAGACAAATACCCAGAGCTTGCAGGGGAGTAAAAGGAAAAGGCAAACAGGAAAAGTAGTTACGAACAACACAGCCCGGGTTAGTTAATGATCAACTCTGAGCAGACAGCACACTGCTTCTACCCAACTTATTTGCATAGCTTTTAATAACCAGCGAGTCCTGAGAGACCTCTTACACCTTGCCTTTGCTAGCACAAGGAGCGCAGAAGGATGAGGCCAACCTGACGGCCCTGCTGCCAGCAGCCTGCAAGCTCCCACTGCCCCTTGCTGGGCACGAAGCTGTCTCCTGGGCTGCACACACACACCTCGTGGAAAGCTCCGTGCGCCGAGGGCAATCAGCCTGCTTGGGGGCTCCATGTGAGGCAGCATCCGTCGGAGCTGAGAGAGGTACTGGGGCTCACTGCTGCTCTGCCAGGCTCCTGAGCACTGCCTCCAAGCATCTCCTCTTCAGTTCTAGAGCCTCAATCCTCAACACGACTAGTAGAGCACTTCAGGAGGTACAGCATTTACAGCAGGACTGAGGCAACTGCAGATTTCCCACAGCACACTGCTTGGAGGAGCGCGGTCTGACTGCTGAACGGTCAAGGGTTCTGGCAGCAGGGCCACAGCGAGCAGACAAAAAGGCTGGAGGCTCCCCGTGCAGCAAACAAACGCATAGCTCTGCAAACAGCCACGCCAGCAGCCACACACCCTGTGAAGTTGGCACAGGGCACGTTACAAAGTGAGATGGCCACGGTGCTTTGAAGACAGGTAAATAATGGGCAGGAGAATGGGGCCAGGGCAGCTGGGGCACGGGGACACGGTGCAGTGAGGTGGCAGCAACGTGGACCCCAGTCACTCGGTGATGCAACCGAGCACATGGTGTGAAACTACCTGCAACTTCCTCCTGTGTGCAGAGCACTGCTCCTTCACACCACGCAGAAGGGCTGTCACTTACAAGAAAACTGGCTCTGAGACAGCAACAGGCTGCAAAGCCAAGTCTGCAAGAACTACCATTAACCCTGTGCTAAGAAGAACTCGGATTAGTGGCAGGGTTTACTTCCTTCTTTTCTTAAAAGAGCTCCAAGATGTACCCATGACACTGTGAATGAACTATTTTACTTCATTTTTTCCCCTCAAAGTTTAAAATACTCGTTATAAAAACTACCAGTTAACATCTTTTAATAGGAAACAGGCTGGTGTGAAGCAAGTTAGAGAACCACGCGAAGTAGCAAACAGTCACATCTTCACATTCTGGCTCCAGAAGTGCTGGAGCATGAAGCAGCAAACAACTTTGGTGTGCTTCAACATGTTGGGAGGGCTCTCACTGCTGCTGCTTAGAAGGGAAGCTGAGGCAGAGACAGAATGTTCCAACACCCCAAACACCCCAATGCCATGCGAGGCGGTCAGTGCTCGGGTCCTACAGCAAGGCTGGGCATCTATCCACACCCCCAGGCACCGCTCCCTCACTGCACGGGGGCACGGTGACATGGTGACACACGGGCACAGCAGGACAGGAGGAGGAGCTGGGTCTTCCTGAGTGCATGTCCCGAGTACTGCATGACCCCAAAATAAAAAGGAAAATGGGCAGCAGAGGGATCCGGCAGAGGAACAGCATTATCACAGAGCCACGGAAAAAACACTTCAGGGCACCAACAATGCATAAAGATACCTAAAACTTGGCAAGAGGAAAAGGAAGTGATCACAGACAGGAAGAACTGATCTATGGCAATTTGTCCTGTTAAAAATCCTTTGGAATTTGCAGGCTGTCTGAAGTTCTGCTCTTTTCCTTCTGTCTCTCCATCAGCTGCTCTAGAGTTTCATTAGACCAAGATAAATTTTGAATCCCACACAAACAAGCAGCAACCGTGAATTCTGAGCCTCCTGATAACCCCGAGTCTCTGGGACAGTGACGTGGATCCTTGTGAACCCAAAATGAGCCAGCTCCAGAGCAGCTGACTGTCACTGCCTGAAAGCATCAACACGAGCGATTTCTGCTGACCCCTGAAAGCCCGAGCTGATCAGCCAAACACCCCTACTAAAGAACAGACTGAAACAGGAGCCACTGACAACATGTGGGCCACCAATGTCCTCCCTGTTGCACAGAGGACACGTTTTCAGCACAGCAAACCAACAACATCTAGATTTTTAGGTCTCAGCCAAAAAAGAAATAAGGCCACCTGACGCTATCCAACCTTTCTGAACTTGTAATTAGGAGCACAGAATTAAAAACAGCTCCCCGTTCCGCCAGCGCCCTGATTGAGAATGCTATCACAGCGCCCGGCCCCGTGCCCGGCGTGGGCTGCTGCCACTCGGCCCCTTCATCTCCCGGTGCAGGAGGCGAAGGGCAGCGCAGCCCTCGATAACCGGCTCGCTGATAACCGGCTATCTGCCCTGCCAGGGACGGGATGGGAGCGCCTTCCAGCCCGGCTGCCTCCAGACACAGCTTGCTGTCCCCAGCACGGACAGTCTAAGGGGTGAGTTGGGTGTCTGAGCTGCGCAGAAAGCAAACACCTTAAGAATGCTGGAATTGCTGCTGAGCTGCCTGCTACAGTTAGTAAATCATGCTGATTTTTTCTGCCTAGAGTAAGTTGGGTTTTTTGGTGTGTTTTTCTTCCACAATTTCAGACTTATTTTTGTTTCCCAAAGCCCACAGCATATCCACTTCGCATTCTCTTCCACGGAGAGGCTCGGGCACATCCCTGTTAAGCCCTCGCTATCAGCGACTGCAGGGATCACTGCAATACTTACAGGCAACACCGCGAGCGGAAAAAAGGGCTAATTATAAGCGTTTGGGGTCGAGTCTGAAAGGTTTAGAGACTTAACCGAACTGATTGCCCGCTGCAGCAGTGATTGCTTGTGCTCGAAAAGAGGCCATGGAGTCGTGGGACTCATTTCTATATCGAGCCCAAGCAGAAATTCCTGCTAATAGGAAGGAGCCCCGCAGCCGCAGGTGGGACTGCGCCGTACCCCGCTCCCTTTGAGCCTCCCGTGATGTTTCCAGCAGATAACCCCGCAGCTGCCTTCTACACGGAAATACCAAGCGTGACCAGACCGCGCTGACTCCCCGAAGTCTTATCTACGCCCCAGAGCGGGCATCCCCCTCCTTAATCCTCCCCCCAACGCCACAACTCAGCTGCTAACTGTCCGCAAATCCAGCGATTATTGGGATCTGTGTCCCTAGGGAGCTGCAGGCAGCCAGGCTCAGCCTGAGGCACAGAGGCACCCGGCTCCGGATGGGCAGCGACCGGCACCAGTCGGTGCCCCGGGAGCGAGCCCCGGGCAAACCGAGAGGGCGGGCGGCAGGAGAGCTGCGGGCAGCAGGAGAGCTGCGCGCAGCCCCGCGGCTGCCGGCCGGGAAAAGTTTGCTGGGAGCGGCGGCGTGGCCGGAGCGCGGCGAGGAAGGGAAAGGGAAGGGGAACTCCGGGGCCGGCCCCAGCCGGTACTCACAGCTGAGCGATGGCTCCCTGCGAGATGACGGCGTTGTCGGAGAAGTAGGGGATCATG
>VXAV01005105.1:0-10158 GCA_013399715.1 Alectura lathami | reverse complement strand
GGGGCCGCCCGGCGGGTTCGGTGCGGGAGGGAGCGAGCAGCAGCGGGGCCGCCCGCTGCGGGTTGATTCGTTGGTTGCCTGCCCCCAGCTGCAGGCCGGGGAAGCGGGGGAGGGCTGCAAAGCTCGAGGCTGGGGGAAGCGGGTTTGGGAAAGGCGTGCGGCCACAGCGCCGTGCGTAGGAAACGACCTTAATTCCTCTCCTGCAGGAGGGAGGGGAAAGCGTTCTTGCCAATAGCTTTCATGTTCAGAAACTTGAATATGCCAGCGGAGAAGAGAAGCAGCTGCCTCTCAGTGCGATCTAATCCTCAGCTCCATCACCCCTGGGAGAGCAGGGAGAAAGGAAAATCCTCAGGGCTAGGACCTGGCCCAGGGCCGCAGGGAGCGCAGGCCTGACTGTGTGGCAGCCAAGCACCAAGGGAAGCTCCCCGAGGTTTTCTCAGCTGCAGCCAAGAAGGGTGGGAAAGAAACCCCGAAGGCAGCTCGTGCTCTGCTTCCCATAGGAACATCAGGTGCTGCTCCTGCGCCTGCCTCAGGTCTGACTTCACAGGAACAAGACCAACACTCATGGGAAAGCTCCCAGCCAACCGTACCTAAGGGATTCACAGGGAACAGAGAAAGCAGCAGAATTCATGATTCTGCAAGTTTTGCTAGAATATGGTTTGGTTGCATTAATTTAAGCAGTGTCATCTTGTATAGCCAAGAGCATATCTCTGATAATGGCTCCTCACAGCTGTAAAAAAAAAAAAANCAAAAGGGAAAAAAAAAAAAAAAAAAAAAAAATGCAGTGCCAGCTTGCTGCAGTGCCAAAAAAAGTCATTTTGTTAGGCAGAAATGAAGTCAGTTGCAAGAAGCAATGGAAAAATCAGAGCATTAGAGAAATGGAAGGTAACTCAATCCTTCCAGAGGTCAAGAGACTGGCAAGAACCTCACATTCAGAAGTGACACATACCACACGTTCACAGACTGAAAAACAACCCCAAACTTCTGTTCTATTCTAATTAGAAACTTAAGGGCTTGATTCAAGCATTGTGTAAGACCCAATGAATTTAGATATAGCCCAGACAAAGGTCGGATTTGTTACAGACAACCAGCATCACAAAGAGATCTCCCTTAGAGCCGCTGGGAGCAAGCGCAGCGATCAGCTCTAAGCAGCACTCTCACAGCAGCTACTCATAACATACGGGTAATGGATCTGTAAATGAATTAATCCAGGATTAATATAACCAGGCACTGCGTCTCCATATGCTGGAGACCAAGTGACAGAAACACCCTAGATTTTTTCTTTTTGAAACTTCAGAAAGCAGGAGTAGGAAACGCTCAAGGAAGTTTACACATTTAAATCTGCACTCATAAAAAGTATTCGATCCGGTTTTGTTGTCAGGAAGACTGGAATACTGAGGCTGACGCTGCCTTCAGGTAATGCCAGCCCAACATTTTGGCCAGTGTCCATTATTTTCACCCTCTGTTTTTTAAGCCAGGCCTCAGGAACAGCCCTGTCTTGTTCAGATGCTTTATCCTGCACTCAGGGAGGAGCACGAGCACAAGGTAAAGCACCTGCTCTCACAGCGCAGGGGGACAGAGCAGGTAAAGCTGGGCTGCGAGGGCTAGCAGGACACAGGACAGCTGCTCCTTGCTGGAAGCAGGTGCACTCTGCTGGGACAAACACAGATGGAGCTTTAAGTGCACGAAATTGCAGCGATGACAGGTAGCAGCCTAAATCACTACATGCTGCAACAGAGCATGAGAGCACAGCCATTAATCACTGCCTGACAAGATGTAAGTGGGTCTGTCTGGGGTCTGAGTGCTTCCCAGCCCGGTGCACACCTTGTGTTTTGCTGCAGGGGAGAGGGGCACGGCGTGGCCCAGCTGCAGGTCAGCACTAGGGTCCCCGCCACCGCTTCGGCACGGCGATTTTGTCTGACCTTTGAATGCACACCACCCAAAAAACTGCAGTTATGCAGAGCAGGCAAGGCATGTGCTGTACAAGAACCCATCCTCAAACATTTGGGAAGATCACTGAACCACCTAGCAGGCAGCTGGAGCCTGGTATGGAAGCGTCATGGAGAAAAAAGGCCATGATGCAGCGTGCTGAGGGTGCACAGCCAGGCACTTCGCAAGGAGGAGCAGGGGGAATGCCTACCTGAGCTGCCTTCAGAGATGGTTTTAAGGGGCTGAGGGAGAACACGCATGCACAAGCCTCTTTTAGAACACTTGCAGTGTTCTGTTTGGCAGCCAACAAGGCTGAGGATATATGGTTTATTCATACAACCACCACCATCCCCCAGTGCCTGTACCTTAAAGCTACACAGCCACAGCAGTTTACACCAGCAGCTTCAGCTGCCTCACCCCCCTTGTGCATTTTAACGTTGCAAAACAACCTGATAGAGTGATTCTATGTCCTGCACGGCGCTAGCAGCTTGCAAATGGGATTCTCCTTGTAGGGCTGAGGCCCCGATACACAGGTCACCAGTAAAAACACAGGAAGCACTCCTGTCAGGCTTTGCATTAGCATGCACAGATTGGACACTCGCAGAAATAAAGCTTCTGGCAGGACACGGAGTCTTGTCCGCGTGCAAAGAGGGCATTCATCAAGCTAATGGTTCCATCTGAGATCAACAGCTTCAGGCTGGATTGCTGCTCCCTGTCACCCTGTCCCACCCACCCCTGTCCCGCGGGGGTTGTTGGGTGTCTGCTCACTGGAGGTGACTGAACCGGGAGTGGGGATTGCCTCATCAGGCACGTTTGGTTCTCAGCCGAACATGATCCCACGCTGGGCCAAGTGTCTCTTTGCATTTCAGCTTGTCTGCCTTCATTCTGAAGAGCCCTGTTGAATCTATTACCATCGTGCTGCTAGAAACTTGTACCTTGTAAGAACATGGTGCTCCAGCTGTCCGAGGGTCAGAGGATGCAATGCCCCCTCTTTTCCGGACAGAGGTCAGTCAGAGTCAGCTCTTCCTGTGGCTCAGAGGCTGTGTGGCTTTCAGCAGTGAGCGGCCCATAAAGGAGACCAAGCGGATGAAGAGCATGAACAGATGACTTAGCTGGGGAGAGCCTTAAGCCTCTGCAGCAAACCTGCAGGTATCGACCAGCCCGCTGAGAGCAGCAGCCTCTGCACGGGGCTCCCGCCATGGCCCCAGCCTGGAGGGAGGAGATGAGCAGTGAGAAGTGTGCTGAGTGCTTTTAGCACAAGAGGCAGAGACAGCAGCGTTACCTGGTCTGATCGGTCAGGAAAACACGAAGCCACTGCAGCAGCAGTGGTCATAGACAAGCCGATGCACGCAGGGCAGAACGAGATAGTGGGTACAGAAACAAAGCTTTCCCCGAGGTAAGGCATGCCACCCACCGAGGCACCGCTGCACACAGCAGCGCTGTTAGGCACAGCAAGGAAATCTAACAAAGTAATTAGAAAGGAGCCTGGATCTGGTTAAAAAAAAAAAAAAAAAAAAAAGAGGGGGAGGCAAGAACAGGGAAAACATGCAAAACTATACTTGAATCCTGAAGAACCAGTCAGAACAGGAAGCCACACTCTGAATTTGGTTATTTAAGCTGTCAAAGAGTATTTCTGTTTTCAGTTCTTGTGCAAAGAATCAGACAGGAGCAGAGGCAGGGCGATAAGCATCACAGAAAGAACAGAACCTCGCTTTTAGAGCCCGTTTGGGCAGTTGCCCATCATGATCAATGATCAGGCTTCTCGGGTGAGAATTCAACACCTATTTTGCAATATTATCACTTCATTAAAGCCTTCCCTCACAAAACCCACACCCAATGGTTGTATAGTTGACTTATCAGTAGATCTCAGAGGGTCTGACACCAAGAGGTCAATCTCAATTACACCCAGGAACGCGGCTGGGACAGGAGCAGTGCCACGGCAGCAGGGTGGGCAGGGGCTGGCAGCAGGGGCTACGGCTCCCATTGCTGATGCTGGACATGGCAACAAACGAAGAGACTCAGGTTGAAACCATCTTCCCCCACAGCCCCATTCTCCTGCTCCCAAATTCCATGCCATTCAGCACGGTGACCTTCCTGGAGAGCTGCTTTCCATGCACGTTGAAGCAATTCAAGAGTAGTTTTGAAGAAAGTAGTGCTTTTGACAAAGAACTGCAAGGAGCCTGTTTGCACAGCAAGCTGCTCGCCATGCAGACACCTATGCTCCTTCTAAAAAGTTAATCCAGACGCCTGCAAACCACTGCAGCACTGCTCCAAACCCAGTGAGGAAGAAGCATGCCAAAACAACATGTCTGAGATTAAGATGGGTGACGTGTTATTTCAGTGACCTATAGAAAACAAACAGGTAAATCCTCTGAAATGTCAAACAAGCCTATTTTTAAACTGATTTTAGAAAGGAACGTTTCTGATGCAATGATACCGAAGAACTGAATGGCAGTGAGTCCAGAAACCCTTGCCCAGATTCTCAAAATACATTTAAGTACCCGAAATCCACGCAGAGCTGAAAACTCTGAGGACTGCTGCTTAACTTCCAAGACTTGCCAAGGTGCCCTTGGGGACCAGAACTGCTATTTTGGAGCCTCCCTTTCTATTTACGACAGGAGCCTTCCTCAGCTTAGGTTCCTCTCGCCTGGAGCACCTGGCTGGTGCTCGGGAGACACAAGCACGGCTGGAATCCCGGGCAGCCGCTCCTTCGCTGACCTCTGCAGAAGCAGCACAAGTGCACGGGGCAGCTGCTCTGGGTGAGCAGGCTCTCTTGGTAGCTGAAGGATCTGACCCACCTTCATTCCTTCCACTTCCACCTCCGCCTTGCTCCTCATTCTCCTCTGTTCACACACTTCGAATGACAAATTAACAAACCTTTGGTAAGCTCCTTGCCGTGGCATCTTATGTTTGCCTGGTGATTTGGTAATGCAGCAACTAACATGGATTTGCTTGATCCTTCAGCTGTGAGGATCACGTCTCAAGTCATCTTACTGCTCACTGTGAGCCACGGGCATGTCACTGGACTGGAATGAACACATGGCAGCCACAGAGGGCTCGCAGTGAGCTAGCCCTGCAGGTACTGCTCAGCAATCTAATAAACCCTGATTCACCACCAGTGCTCACAGTTTGGTGATAAAACACCTGGCCCGCAGAATGAAGACTTTCATGAGTCACGATGTGTGGCCCACAGAACTTTTCCTGGTGGTCAGCGGAGCTGGCAGATCAACAGAACATGTCTTTATCTTGCTGCTACATTCTCCACCAGCAGCTGTAGTAAATGCCACTGAGAGACTAGGCTGTCACCGAAAGGAAAGGCAGAAAGATGGATTCAGGAAATGCATTCTAAAGATAAGGTTCATGCTACAGGAGCTTAGTAATCTCTGGCGCGGATAAACACAAGCTCTTCCGCACACCACACACGCACTTCCCTCGTACTCAAGATCTAGAGCTAACAAAGTGGCTTGCACACCCAGCAGGAGATCCAGCCACAGTTCAAGCACTGACCCAAGGACAGCTGCAGCAGCAGTCTCTGGAGTCTCCTGGAACACAGGATGTGCTCCCAGGACACCGGCAGGGTCAGCAGCCTGCCCAAACGGCTCCGATCCTCATCTCCAAGGGCACAGCAGGCACAGGGCGCCGAAATCAGCACCTGGATGTGGAGGGTGAGCTTTGAAACGCACCCAGAGTCCACCGCCCAGCCCCTCACAGCACTCAGCTGCTGCAGCCCGGGAGCAGCAAGGAGCCTGCAATGGGGTCCAGCTGAAAAATCCAACAAGCTGCCCCACAATCCACCGTGCACCAATTCCACCTAATATCGAGGCAGCTGAAAACAACTTTTACACTCTGAGTAACCATAAGCTCCTGCATCAAATAGTTGTCTCCCACTCCTAGAACAAAAGGTATTTACTCACAGCGTGAAACCTTGAGGCATCTTGGCACATCCAGCTCTTATCACAGCAATAATCTGATTTGCTTCCCTTCCCAGCTCACTCCTGGAAGGAACTACTTTGACTAAAACAACAAACCAGAAGGTGAGCATACTTAGGCTGCAAACCTAACGCAGTGCACCTCCCCTGTGAAGCGGGGCAGACGAGCACTTTTTGAGAACATTCTCATGTAAGAAGCACCAAATTCAGAGCAGGGCCCAGCCACTTCCTACGGCACTCCGAGGGCACAACAAGCTCCTTGCTTTTACCTACGCAAGTGGACTTTAGTCTGACCAAACGCAGGCCATAAAACCTCAAGGACTTCCTTGAAGTCCCCGTAGCCAGCACCACTCCCTACTTTATGTGCAGCAGTCACTGTGCAGCCTCCAACCCCGCATTTCAGCAGCCAGCGCTGCCTCGAGGCACGCAGGAGCGGTAAACTCACGGCCAGTGTGGAAGCAGTGCTTCAAACCACCACAAAACGCAATTCTGACAGCAGCCCTGGAGAGGTCATCTGTCAGCAAAACAGGCGGGCTGAACCCTTGGAACCCCAAAAATCCAGCGTTAATATGGCAGTTGGTGTAAGCACATCTCGAAGCTCCACGCAAGTAGGTTTTAACAACACTGGGATGATGCAAAGAAACCGTTAACACAGAGGTTCATTAAGAGTCGGTTCAGCGTGGCAGCAACAGGTCTGCAGACAGCAGAGGGGCAGGCCAGCTGGCTGGACAGCTTCCAGATAGCCTAATAAAAACGTCTAGAAGGTAGTTGTGAGGGCAATAAATGTAACAAATAGATTGCTCAGCACACCTGCTTATGCAGTAGCTCTGTCTTAGCCTCATTAGCCAAGAGTTAGGTGAGGAGGACTGGCTCCATCAGGGTCTCGCAGCAAGAACATGGGCTCGTGCTAAGGATTTGGGGATTTCACCCCCAAAGTACAAGATGGTGACAGCCACAGCAGGATGCAGTGGTGTGCCTGGGCTCCCCTCAGAGCAGGGGATAATTGAAAGAGTGGGGAAGCCAAAGTCATTTTCACCTCTTTGCCCAGCTTCAGATACTTGCAGTCTTAATTCGCTCCCATTTTCGGTAACAGACAGAAGTCTTTGTAAAAATGAGGTGCAAGTTCACTGCACCCAAATATCTTCCTCAAGTACGAAACCAAAGCATTTCTCTTTGTGTTAGTACAAAGCAGACTGCCAGAAAATACTGTTTCCAGCATCTTCCAAGGGTAACTGCAGAGCACATATTTTGCACATCTAATATGTCTCGGGGAAAAGCTTTAAGCGGATTCTGCTGCTTCACAGAGCAGAACACTCCCCTGTGCCTGGGCTGGTGCTGGCAGAAGCACGGAGGAGCCCTCAAAGGGAGCAGCAGACGTTGGGCAGCAGGCGAGGAGGGCGGGCGCTGCTGGGGAAGGGGAGAGCAGGGCCGGGTGCCGCTCTCTACATGCCTGTAACCCCAGCAAGGAGGCGAGTGCGGACTCGTCACGTCAATGAGAGCTCTGCAGGGCAGGTATAAGTTCAAACAAGGTTTTCACACACTTCCTTCCCCTTGCTGTGAGCCTCCAGTCCATGCAGTCGCAGTCCTCTGTGGTGTTAGACCTTGAAGAGCACAGAGGTCAGCACCTGGATAAATGAATTGTTTAAGGTATGGTCTTCCTGATGTACCCACCTGCGAGTTTAAGCTCATTTGAAACTCATTTCTCTGCCTCCTTGGAGTGTATTTTAGGGATATTTTGGACTGATTGCTCTCCACAGCCCCTGCTCAGGGAGCACTACTCACTCATGCTGTCACACTCCCAGCCTCTGCTGCACGTCCCCCTTCACCCCAATACATGCCCCTTACCTCAGCAGTGAGCGAAGGCAGAGGGCAGAATCCTACCGCAGCACCAGCAGACTGCCGGGCTGGAGCTGAGTGGCACATTCCACCTGAACAGCAGTGCCCAGGCTGCAGGGACAGGGCCTCGGGGGGGATGGAAACACAGGCTGTGCTTGGGCTTGACGGCTGCAAAGGTCTCTCAACACCAAATGTGCTGATGTGCTTATGCTTCAGTCTTAAGCTAATTCCCTTGCAAGTATAAATATGTCTGTGTGCTAACATCCGATTTAATAAACACTGAAAAGTTATTTTATTAACCCAGACAAGATTTTAGCCACAGCAGTGCTCTTGCATTTGGTGTCCAATTAATGGGCTGCGTCTGAGCACGCTTGATGCCAGCTATGCTAGCCTGAGGTAGTGACTAAACAGATTTTACAAGCCTGAGAGACCAGAGGACTCCTTCAGAAAAATAATTTTACAAATAATAAAAAAAACCCCTACCTGAAGCACTCATGGCAGCTACAGGCAGGACACAGAGCTGCGCCAAGGCCAGCAGTGAGCCCTGCAGAGCCCGTTGCCAACAACACACCTTGTCTTTAGAGCCAAACTCTGTTCACCTCCTCCTTACTGCCTGGATTTTTAGCAGCTGCCACTTGCTGTGCTCCCTTGGAACTGGGGATTGGATAGATATACCCCAGAGCTGCACACAGACATCTGTTGCCGCTCCACAGGAGGACTTCAGGTTGATGGCTTGCTGCATTTGGCTCTTATTTTTATCCCACTGTAATCAAACATCCAACACCCACCCCCGTGTTTTCCCTCGGAAGGATCCTGGCTTTCTGACCGCGGCAGCAGGAGTCACACAGTTCAGATCACCACACCAAGAGCGGGCTGTCATTTCCTACCCCAGGAAGTTATTGCAAGTGGATGAAAAAATGCTTGTTTCAAACCTAGCCTACAATTGTTGCTAAGTGCCCACAACAATTAAACACCTCCCGTCCCCTGCAATACGTTATGTATACTAAAATCAGGTCATGAGCTGGTCTTGTGACTGCTGGAAGGCTGGGAGTGAAATTAAAAATTTGAGTTTAGCCGAGTTCAGTCTGAGCCTTTGGGAATTGTGTTTTCCAGCTTTCCTAATGGTCACGAAAGATGTGAAACGAAGAAACAGAAATTCTTAAATCATCACTGAAGGGCCGAAGCCTGAAGGGAACAGAGCAGTGACCCTCCCCGAGCAGACAATTGCAGGACTACACTGAAGTCATGGGAATGAGCAACCACAACAGCTTTTTCTGTTGCAGATTCATCTAAGCTGGTCCTGAAACCAAAGCTCACATCTTGCTGAAACCTTTAAAATATTGAAAATGACAGCTCCCATTGTTACCTACCCGCACAAACAACATCAAGCACAGAACTGTAACTGCCAAAGAGCTCATGAAGGGAGAACTACTTCACCTTCACTTCCCTTTACTCCCTCTGGAGGGAATCTCACTCTTTTCATAAAGTTTAACTGCAACATTTTAAGCCAGGAAAGTGCTCTTGCTGCTGGAGAAGTTACCTAGCTCTGTACTGATTCTGCTTCTTTTAAATTTAGCTGAAATAATTCTTTTGATGGCTTAGAGGACAAAGCCCTCAAGACTTTAAGAGGTCTGCTGCTGAGACTGTGACTGTGTTAGGAAAACACCATTTACACCCGTCACCGCGAGCACTCGTCAGCACTCAGCCAGATGAGTCTCGTATTTGCATGGGTTTAGACATAAGCATCTCATAAAACAAAAAGTTATTCCCGAAGCAACTGAAACCGGCATGTGCAGGAACAAACATCTCCACGCAAAACAATCCCAACAAAAAAGAAAGCAGCAGCAGTGTTCTCAGTGTTCTGCCCTCCCTGGAGCAGACGCTTGACTGGCAAACACCTGCACGCCCACTGAGCGTGCCTTCTTACACAGCCAGCGCCCTTACGACACAAGTAAGGTCTCCACAGACCCAAAATGCAGCATTATCATCTCATTCAGCACTTGTCTACAGGCAGGACATCATCTCTTGGATGCAAACAGCAATTTGGAGGATATACTCACTGACATCTCTGTGAACTGCTCCCCATGTACATTTTAATGTATAAACAGACTTTTTTCCCCACTTCCTGCTGCATCAGCCCCTTTACTGGGGGCATCATTCAGTCCATAGTTAAATGTTCGGGGTTTTTTTGCAGTAAGGTACCATGAGACAGTTACACAAGATTAACAGGAGGCAGGAAGTTATAGTGGCTTAAAAACAAAAATTCAAAATCAAAACAAGTAAAAGATCACAAAAACCAGACATACACATGTGGATCTTTTCACAAAGAACAGCATCCGCTAAGACTCCCACGAGCCTCAGGTGACAGTCTTACCTTCTGGGCTGGGACCGGCATTCTTCTTCCCCACTGTCTGCCTCCTGCATACATAGGAGAGGAGGGGAAAAAAAAAAAAAAAAAAAAAAA
>VXAV01005104.1:6342-20255 GCA_013399715.1 Alectura lathami | reverse complement strand
AAAAAAAAAAGTGATCAAAATATTCCCAGGAGGTTCTACTGTGAAGCTTTATTAATGTTTAATCAGCACTTTGAGCGCCTACCTATAGAAGTGTAAATTTTTCTGAATATGATCATTAAAATTTCACAGCACAATACGGAGACAAGAACATAAGTTAAATAAAGAAAAGGAGGCGACGGTAAGAATGAAATTATTTCAAGTAAGTGAAGAGTCTTGAAATAGGATTATTCACTTAGTAAAATTTTGACTTATCACATCCACCAGGAGAGAAAGAAAACATAATCAAAATGACTAAAAACATCAAACTAAACACTAATAAAGATCTTCAAATAACTCTGGTAAACACATGCAATGCAATTTTCAAAAGATCAAGAAGATATTATAAAACATTTTTTCCAGTATGACATAAATTGATGTATCAAAGAATTGTTCATGACATATGTGGATTTCACATGTAATTCCTACTAAACTAGAACATGTCTGCATATGTCATACGGATTGGTCATTTGTTTCTCTGGAGAAACTCCTTTTGCCAAACGCCCAAGTAAAGAGTTCCTCATATCAGAGGCATGAAACGAAACCAGTACAAACAAAAGCACAGTACCAAATACATCACACAAATGGTCAGATACAAAGGTGCCCATCTTCCAAAACTGCATATGTGATAACTCACATACGGTTGGCTGTAATTGCTGCTTTTGGGGTCTGCAAATAGGATGAGAAATTAAGCAAAGGTTTATTTTCTCGATGGAGATGAACTGCTAGCAGAGCTACCAGCTTTTTCAGACTACCAGCCTGATTCCCCAAGTACCAAAGTCGATTGAGCTTTTTGTATTTGACACCAGCAAGAAATAGCTCAAGCTTTGGTCCTAGCTGCTCCAATTATTTGCCATCCCCAAGCAAACTTTAATCCATGGCAGTGAGACAGTGCCTTCAAACAACCACAGTTCCTTTGAGGATTAAAACGTGCCCTGTTTAAATGAAAAACTGGCAGTGACTTCACCAGTCAAGGGCATGCAGATTCCTCAGGAATACAGTCATGTCTATCCTAGCAGAAGTCATAAAAACAGTGTGTTACGTTAGCATATAGAACAGCGGGTGGTTTGATTTCTATTGAGATATTTAGATGGAGATATCATGGGCTGATTTACCTTTCTGCTTGTCCAAATACTTGGAGGCTTTAGAATCACCAGAACAGGTTTTTGTTGTTTTTTTGTTCTGTTTTGTTTTGTTTTTGTTTTTGGTCTCATGTCAGCAATTTATCTAATATTTTATTATACTCCCAGTACACCCTTGACAAACCAGGCTCCCTTCCAGCACTGGTATTTCACTAAATAGCAGCACATTTAAAGCAAAACTGGAAACTCATCTCCTGAAAATAACTCGTTTAAAGAATTCCCAGTTCAGTTCATTTATTCTTCATCTTCTGTTTTGCCAAAGACGAAACACAGCAGACAAAACGCTGGAGCATTTACTAGCTGACTTTCCAGTAAGAATGACATAGTTTGGCCAGAAATGGCAAGTGCCCCAGTTTATACTGTATCTGCCAACTCTCTTTAATGTTCAGAGTTTAATGTCTGCACAGTTATCAAAGGCAGACACTTGTTTCTACTCATTTAGGCAAAGCAATATTCCAGCTAAAAGTACAGCCTCTTTCCCCTGGGCTTTTCAAAATTCTTCCAAATAGACATGTTATAAAAAAAAAAAAAAAAAGAAAAAAAAATAAAAAAAAGAAAAAAAAAAAAAAAAAAAGGAAAAAAAATTAAAAAAAGGAAAAAAAAAAAAAAAAAGCTAAAAAGCTTTTACATTTCTTTTCTAGCAGACAGTGCTTGATTAATGAGCTTCTTCATGTTTTTGACATGACCGAAACCATCTAAACTCATCCTCCATTTCTTTTCTGTGAAAAATGGATATCTGCTCATGATCAAACACCTGATGTTTTGTCTGGTGGAAGAAGAAATAAGGAAAGGTAGGAGTCCACAGAAATGAGCAAAATAGATTTTATTATTCCCATGCACACATAGGATTGAAATTTCACATTCTTCAAATCATATGAAAATTTAGAAAAAGACCACATACTGCCCCCCCCAAAAAAATAAAATTATGAAAATCTGACCTCTGCTGAATTCTATACATGCTTCTTTAACTTTAGTTTCTGTAGCACAAAGGGTCATGATTATTGAGGACCACAGTGCTTCAGCACATATGTACACAGAGAATTCTGCAGTAGGTCTCTTGAAAATGTCTCACTGCAGTAGCTGGTTCCTTAGCCAGTCAATCCTTAGCTGGTTCCCAGAGACTGCAGTTTTATAATAGCAATGCACCACTGATTCTGAATGGATAAAAATGTAATTTTGAGAGAGGTAGGTATTCCTGCATAACCTCTGTTGAGATATTTAAAAGACAGATATCATTAAATTATTTAAAATCTGAATGTGAAGCATTACTTTTGCTTTGGAGGTAATTAAGGTAAAATAGTGCATTTTGATGTATTGGTTTAATAATTCATGAGGTATTTAGTAAGAAAGAATAATAAAAATTATTTCAAGACTGCAATGAGACAGTTAATTAGCTATATACTAAATTCTATACTGAATACTTTGTAGAAATGTTCAAATTTTATTTTTTTATTTTTTTTTAACTGAATTTGAGTACAGTGCCTCATGGAAAAAAAACTTCTGGTTTTCTCTGGAAACTACAGGAGTGAAAGGTATCAAGCACCTGTAAGATCCAGACATGTTAATTAGAAATGATGAAGTATCAACTAGTTCATTAATAATTGAAGAAAATAATAAAACATAACAGTCCTACACGATCTTGTCTTTACTGTCAAGGTATTTCTATGTGTCATACTCCTTTCTAGAACTGGATAAACCCCTGTATTAATTGCATTGGTATTTTGAAGAAAAATTGAATTTGATGAAAATGTAAGACTTCAGAATTACTATCAAGATATGAGAATTCTCATATGAAAGATTTCTGTTTTATTTCAGTTCCCAATATTTTTCTTCCCTTCCCATATATGAAACTTAATAAGATTTAACTTGAAAGGTGCCATTTGTAATCTGTCAATATGTCATCCAAATGAGCAAGTCCCTTTCAGGAGTGATTTTATTTTTTCCTTCAGATAATTTATAAGAAAAAAAAAAAAAATGTAAGTACTATAAAGCTGAGAAGACACCTTCAAGGAATTTAAATAGAAACACTCCGATCAGTGATGATGCCTCATTAGCAAGTATGTTTTGAGAGCTATTAGACAATTACTTTTTAATTTCCTGAATATGAATATAGTGAATTTTTCATGCATTTTAGTGCATTATTCCATAGGGCTTTTGAGGTCTTTCATTCATGTTTAGTATTTGTGCCGGAGTTGATTCATTTTCACACAATTTTCTTATTACCATGCAAGAGCAGGGGGCAAACCATCTAATTTTAATGAGCCTAGTCCTTAATTTTCAATCAACAACAAGATGAATCAAATAGGTTGCAGCTAATGTTCAGCCAGCATTAAACCCAACAATGAACAGTGACAAAGTGTATCTTTCACAAAGGCATGCTTATTCTCTTCCTCCCTTTTTCAACAAATTAAGATGCTTCTTAAATTTTCATTTATGTATGTCATAACTGATTTGGAAAATACAGCTATGGCTGTAAGTAATCTATATAACCTTGGAATGATATTGATTTAATCCAGATTTCTTTTCATTTATTTCTAGGAATAAGAAAGTTCTTGTCTAAGAGCTTTGCATATACCACACTGGACAGGAATAAAAGCATGGCACGTCCTGGCAAGAAATTACTTAGGAATTTTGTCAGGAAAATTCAGAAGGAAATTAACAATTTACTGTAGATTTAGGTGATGACAAAACAAGAATGTAATTCCAGTGTCTGAATTTTCACATACCATAGGTATTCATAGTTTTATTTTTCCAAGGGATACAAGAGATTGACTTTGAAGTCTTTGTCCTAGAAATGGAAATATTCCTCCTTCTTTGATGAAGCTACATATATTACTTATTGGAACTGTGGAAGTGTAAGTGGGAACTGGAATCCCCACTAATCTAGGCTAGGGGAATTTCTTCTTGTTTTCCATAGGATAGAAAACTGCTGCTCTCATTATTTTTGTTCACTGAAAAGTACTTTGCTTACACACTGATATTCATTCAAACAAACACGAGCCAGCAGTGTGCCTGGGTGGCCAAGGCAGCCAACGGCATCCTGGCTTGCTTTAGGAATAGCGCAGCCTGCAGGCCTAAGGAGCCGATCACCCCCTTGCTCTCGGCACTGGGGAGGCCGCACCTCGAGTGCTGCGTTCAGTTCTGGGCCTCTCACTACAACATGGACATCGAGGCGCTGGAGCGTGTCCAAAGAAGGGCACCCGCCCCCTCTTCTGCCGCCACCCGCAGGCCGAGCTCCCCACAGCCTGGCGCGGCCCCCCTGGGTGTCCGCGCAGCTCTCCGGCCGGCCCCAGCTCCGCTTCCAGAAGGCGCAGCCAGCTTCTCTCCGCGGCCAGCAGCCCAGCCGGCAAGCTCGGGTAGTTCCGCCCTGGAGCGGCTGAGCGGGCCACTTCCCGCTTCCGGCGGTGCACCTGGTGCCGCCCGGGCCCCCCCCGAGCTCTCTGGCCAGCCCGTGCCCAGAGCAGGCTCAGCCCCGTGGCCCGCTGGCCAGGCCTCGGCGCCGAGCTAGTTTCACACCCCTCTTGAAGCACGTGGAAACGGCACCCGGTGGCTGCTGCTCCCGAGTGTGAAGTTTCTGGGCCTAGCGTAGTTTTTCATGGTTTACCATAGAATAAAAGGCGGCCTGACATACGTGTTGAGCAAGACGAAGAACCCTTCATCGTTCCACTCCTGTGTGGACCTGAGGGGAGGATGAACCATCAATTGTTCTGAGCTTCTCGAGACTCAGGAAGATATATCAAAATTCAGACTAGTTTCCAAAATGCTTTATGAATATGAAGACACTGAGGATACTGATATGTATGATATGTACCCATTTTTAAGAAGGGTAGGAAGGATGACGCAGGGAACTACCGACCTGTCAGTCTCACCTCTGCGTGGAAGCTATGTTAAGGCACAAGGAAGTCAGGGAGGTGATCCGAGACAACCATCATGGTTTCAGTCCTGCCTGACCAACCTAGTGGTCTTCTATGACAGCGTAACTGCATCAGTGGACAAGAGAAGAGCCACTGATGGCATCTATCTGAACTTCAGAAAGGCCTTTGACATGGTCCCCCATAACATCCTTCTCTCTAAATTGGAAAGATATGGATTTGATGGGTGGACTCTTGGATGGATGAGGAACTGGTTGCCAGATCACATCCAGAGAGTGGTGGTGAATGGCTCAATGTCCAGATGGAGATCAACAATGAGTGGTGTCCCTCAGGGGTGCATTCTGGGACTGATAATCATTAATATCTTCAATGACATTGACAGCAGGATCGAGTGCGCCCTCAGCAAGTTTGTGGATGACACCGAGCTGTGTGATGTGGTCGACAGACGTGAGGGACGGGATGTCATCCGGAGAGACCTAGACAGGCTGGAGCAGTGGGAGACCTAGACAGGCTGGAGCAGTGGGCCCAGGCTAATCTCATGAGCTTCAACAAAGTCAAATGCAAGGTCTTGCACCTGGGTCACAGCAGCCCCCACTGTCAGTGCAAGCTGGGGGATGAAAGGACTGAGCAGAGCCCTGCCGAAAGGGACTTGGGGGTACTGGTGGATGACAAGCTGGACACGAGCCAGCAGTGGGCCCTTGCAGCCCAGCAAGCCAACCGCATCCTGGGCTGCATCCAAAGCAGCGTGGCCAGCAGGGCAAGGGAGGTGATCCTGCCCCTCTGCTCTGAGCTGGTGAGATCCTACCTGGAGTGCTGCATCCAGATGGGGAATCCTCAGTACGGGAGGGACATGGACCTGTTGGAGCGCATCCAGAGGAGGGCCACAAAAGTGATCTGTGGGATGAAACACCTCCCCTATGATGACAGGCTGAGAGAGTTAGGGCTGTTCAGTCTGGAGAAGGCTCCAGGGAGACCTGATAGCAGCCTTTCAGTATCTGAAGGGGGGCTACAAGAAAGAAGGGGACAGACTCTTTAGCAGGGTCTGTTGTGATAGGACAAGGGTAGACAGTTTCAAATTGAGAGAGGGGCGATTTAGACTGGATATAAGGGAAAAGTTTTTTATGATAAGGGTGGTGAAGCCCTGGAACACGTTGCCCAGAGAGGTGGTGGATGCTCCATCCCTTGAGACTTTCAGAGTCAGGCTGGACAGGGCTCTGAGCAACCTGATCCAGCTGTAGGTGTCCCTGTTCACTGCAGGGTAGTTGGACTTGATGGCCTCTAAAGGTCCCTTCCAGCTCAGGTGATTCTATGATTCTAAAAAAGCTGGTGAAGGATCTGGAGCACAAGTATTATGAGAAGTGGCTGAGGGAACTGGTGCTGTCCAGTCTGGAGAAGAGGAGGCTCGGGGGAGACCTTATTGCTCTCTACAACTACCTGAAAGGAGGCTGTAGTGAGGTGGCGTTTAACCTCTTCTCCCAGGTAACCAGTGATAGGATGAGAGTAATGGCCTCAAGTCATGCCAGGGAAGATTCAGGTTGGATCTTAGGAAAAACTTACTCTCTGAGAGAGTGGTCAGGCATTGGAACAGGCTGCCCAGGGAGGTGGTAGAGTCTTCATCCCTGGAGGTGTTCAAGAAGTGTGTAGGTGTGGCAGTTATGGACATGGTTTAGTGGGCATTGTGGTGATGGATTGACAGCTGGACTAGATAACCTTAGAGATCTTTTCCAACCTTAACGATTCCATGATTCAGAGAAGCAGGGCTCATTCCCTACCTTGCTGCTTGCAACACTGGTATTATAGCAGGATAACGAAAACAAAGTCTAGCAAAGTAGACATATTTTGCAAATATTCAAGAATTCCAAAGAAAACAGCAAAAAGCAAAATCTCTCACAAGACATAGGTATAATAACTCACTCAGATGTTTTAGTTTATATTATTAAATTATACACACTCACATACATATACTTCAAGTTTGAGGTTATCAAACCTAGGAGAAATTCTGGGGTAGTCTCGTCTATTTAAAAGAAGAGCAACTGAATCCTTTAGGTGTTTTTTTAGAGGCATGCAAATAAGAAGTTGTTTCTTACTAGAGTTGTAGAAAACTAAGGATTGATTGGACCTATCCCAACACAATCTGCAAATATCTTTAGTTGCCAGGAGGCATTTTCCCAGCTCTTTCATGTTTGGAAGTATCAAAATCAGCTCTTTGGGGGGATGCACTTATGCTTGAAAAGCATGAAATAATCCTACATTTCCTTTTGTACTCAAACCTCAAGAATATACTCTGTCAGACAAAGCCAACCCAAACGAGAGCCGCATAAAACTGAGTTGTGCAGTGCACTGATATATTGCACAGGCATCACAAAAACAATCACACTTTCCCCAGTGACTGGAAGAAGGAAAACACCACTCCCATTATTAAAATTTGGAAAGGAAGATCTGGGAAAATACAGGCTGGTGTGCCTTCTGTCTGTGCCTGGGAAGATCATGGAACACATCCTCCTGGAAGCTGTGCTAAAGTATATTCAAGACAAGATCTGTGACAGCCAGATCCAGGTGGAGGCCAGTGGTAAGTGGTGTCCCCCAGGGGTCCATCTTAGGACCAGTGCTCTTCAACATCTTTATCAATGACTTGGACTGTGGGATCGAGTGCACCCTCAGCAAGTTTGCTGATGACACCAAGCTGAGTGGTGCAGTCGATAGCCCTGAAGGAAGGGATGCCATCCAGAGGGACCTGGATAGGCTGGAAAAGTGGGCCCACGAGAACCTGATGAGGTTCAACAAGGCCAAGTGCAAGGTGCTGCACTTGGGTTGGAGCAATCCCAGGTGTGTGTACACACTGGGAGAAGAACTCCTTGAGAGCAGCCCTGTGGAGAAGGACTTGGGGGTTCTGACGGATTGATATAAGCCAGCAGGGCTCTCTTGCATCCAGGAAGGCCAAAGGCATCCTGGGCTGCATCAAGAGAGGGGTGGCCAGCAGGGAGAGGGAGGTGATCATCCCCCTCTGCTCTGCCCTTGTGAGGCCCCACATAGAGTACTGCATCCAGGCCTGGGGGCACCAGCACAAGAACTTGTTGGAGTGGGTCCAGAGGAGGGCCATGAAGATGATCAGAGGTCTGGAGCACCTCTCTTGTGAAGAAAGGCTTGGGAGCTGGGTTTGTTCAGCCTGGAGAAGAGAAAGCTCCAGGGAGACCTCATTGTGGCCTTCCAGTACCTGAAGGGGGCTTATAAAAAGAGGGAGACCAACTTTTTACATGATCTGACAGTGATAGGAGAAGGGGGAATGGTTTAAAACTAAAAGAGGAGAGTTTTGGAACTAGATATTAGGAGGAAATTTTTTACTCAGAGGGTGGTGAGGCACTGGAACAGGTTGCCCAGAGAAGCTGTGGAGGCACCATCCCTGGAGGTGTTCAAGGCCAGTTTGGATTGGGCCCTGGGCAGACTGGCCTAGTGGCTGTCAACCCTCCCCATCGCAGAGGAGTTGGAAATGGATGGTCTGTAAGGTCCCTTCCAACCCAAACAATTCTCTGATTCTTGTGTGACACATAAGGAGCAATATCAAATATTAATAAATGTAAATTTTTCCTGTTTAATTTGAAAGATGTTTTTTCCTTTCCAGATAGTGTGATCTTCTTGATGTTGTTTCAAATAGAAAAGAAAAATGGATCCAATGCTGATATTAGAAGGAGCTTAGAGGCAGGAGGGGGATCGACTTTTTACATGGGTGGATAATGGATAGGACAAGGGGGAATGGGCTAAAACTGAAAGAGGGGAGGTTTGGGTTGGACATCAGGAAGAAATTCTTCACTGAGAGAGTGGTGAGGCGCTGGCACAGGCTGCCCAGAGAAGCTGTGGCTGCCCCATCCCTGGCTGTGTTCAAGGCCAGGCTGAATGGGTTCCTGGGCAGTTTGATCTAGTGAGCTGGTGGCTGGCAGCCCTGTCCACGGCAGGGGGGCTGGAACTAGATGATCTCTGAGGTCCTTTCCAACCCAAGGCATTCTGTGATTCTATGATTCTATGATTAGCTACATGCAAGTAAGATGAGCAGATTTACTGATTTCAGTCACAGGGGCCCTTGCAAGTTACAATTGGTCTTCCAATTGTCTACACAAATACTTTACCCACAAGTTTTCTGGTTGCAAACACTTGAAATATTCTTGTTTAAAAACAAATGTGAATAAGTTTCCAGAAGGATCTTATTAAATTTACAAGGTAAAAACTTGTAGAAGAATCAATTTGTAGTAAGAACAACTAACCTACAGAGTAGAATTTTTAGAAGAGAGATCCAGGAAATGTGGTGTACTTTGTTTGGCTGACATTGCCGCTCTAAACTATTATTACCTTTAAAAAAACCCTTAACCTAAACACTAAACATGGAATCCACAATTTTTTTTCTCATATCATTAAGGAACCTCACTGATACCCATCAAAATCTTCCTCCATTCCTTTCTAAAATTAAAAACACAAAATAAACATGAAAAAAACAGTACGATGATGCAGGGACAGCTCAGTTAATGAGTTTCCATTTACCTGCATGAAATAATTGTATTTAATTAGTAACTAATGAAAACAGAGGGGTAGCAAACACCATTAAGGAAATACTGTGCTCAATTTTATGAACAGTTTCTGATTTCCTGTCACATATGCCTAGTGCTCAGTAAAAATTCTGAAAGACTATGTTTTCTGTTTAGTTTCTAATACATTGTCTGTGACCTTATGAGGCACAGTTTCAGAGTCTCAGACAATTTTACATTGACATATTTCTCACTGAAAGATTCCTAAACACTTTATAAGCATTCAAGATTCAGTTTGCCCTCAAGCGAAATAAAGTCTGATGTAAGGTGGAAAACAGTTACTCCTTTAGTAGTCACATGTGTAAATAAATAAATAAATAAATAAAAATACCATGATAACCTGCTACAGAGAGAGTCTAGCTATGTATGACACTGGGTATAACACTTATTTTTTTTTTTTTAATATAGAAATGTGGGAGAATTCTGATGCTTTCTGAGAGACCTCCACACGCTTACTGAACCACCTCCACAATTCTTTCCATTAGCTACTTTTAAAGCTTAAAAATTATCCCCCATAAAAATTACTGAAGCTTTGAAAAGCTTTGTCTGCTGTCAGACCCTCATTTCTCTTCTGTCTAGGCTGAAAAGAAAAAAAAAGCAATGAACAAACAAAACAAAAACAGCACCATCACCGAAAAACACTGCTTCTGCTCACAGAACGTACATAATTTGTCTTTCTCTTCTGCTTGTCACAACCTGTCTGACAGAGATTGTGAGCTTTCTGAAACAGTGTTGGTTTCATCTGCTGCTTTTTATAATTCATACCATTAAGGGGAGATGCAGGATGCAGAGGTTGTGCCTAACCACAATAAACAGTACTACAATATGGTCAAAAGGTTTAAAAAAAAAAAAAAAAAAAAAAAAAGAGGATTCCAAATCTGAAGCTTTATATCTTAATGTCAGGCCATTAATTCAACAAACCCACTGACAAAGTTGTTGGTGTTGCTTCCTGCAGTTCCTTTATTTTTCCTATGGGTGTTGAGTCAAAGGTTTTTGACTGCAAAGTCTAGACTTCAAGGCTCTGAGTGATCACTAACCTTATGTAAATTGACTGATTATTTTACTAGAAGAGTGCAGCTTCCTACAGTTTAAATGTTCAAATTTTTGCAAAGGGTGAAAATTGCCAAACTTCTGTAGTCCTTTCAGTTACCTTCTCTAGAGGAAGTAGAAAATTATTTAAGACCCTGAGAATTCTTCCTATTTATGCTTGGAGTTCTGTTACTTTCTTCAGATCAAGACAAACAGTTGTTGCAGCAGTTTTCACCCTGGAAGCATTGAACTTCTTTTGCAAATCTATGATTGAGAATCTGTCATTTCAGTGGTGGCTCAGCTATAATGTTGAGCTGACTGGAATAAAAAGTTATAAAAATGATTTACTACAGAATACTTCTCTTACAGGCAATGTCATCCCTTTTCCATCCTTTTCTCCTACATTTACCAGACTACTTCAAAATTTGCTTCAGTATTTGAGACTTCTGAGCTACTGGCAAAATAATATGTGGATCTGGAAACACTAACAAGATGGAGTGAAAAATCTGACATTTGCAAGAAGAAACCTTTTCTCAATGGTGGAATCAGAAATTTTTTAAAGAAGTATTTTAAAATGCTCTATAGTCCAAAATAGAGGGAGTTAAAAACTGTACTCATCCTGTTTTAATTTAGGTACCACACAGGTTGATGTTTTGCATCGCATAATTAATGTCAATCAGTATACCCATATTACACATTGAAATGTCACAGCTGTCCAACCTGGAGACACAAAATGTAGATTTTTATAGTAGCTACAAGATAGTTACACTTCCTGAAGGTCCACAGCCTCTGTGAGGAAGAGATATGAATAACAATGAGAAGGATGATTTTATATTTTTTTCTGAAATCTCAGTTATTTCCACTAGATAACTTAATCTAGAGTTTGATTACTGAGTTTGGCAACATTTCTGCTCTGTGAAGAGTAGAAGTAGATGTACCTTAGATGGCTTCTAGTATTAAGACATCTAGTTACACAGCAAAGCAGTTTGCTTCACTGGTATGCTACTAAGGCCCTTAACTCTGGCTGGCAGACTGATATTGGGCAAATCTCTTGTCTCTGCTGTACCATTTTCCCCTTTAAAATAATAATAATGCTTTTGATAGATTAGGCTTGAACTGACCAAACAGAACTTTGTATCTTTATATGGGCTTTTTTTTTTTTTTTTTTTTTTGCCAACTCCTAGGGAGTAATCCTGCTTTGACATCTATTTGGGCTGTCTGTGGTAGTACCTGGAACATCAAAGTGACTATTTCCTGCAGGCAGTGTACTGACCGGTCTCAGAGCTGGGACGGGTGGTAAATCCAGCAGGCCAGCTCTAGGCCAGGCATGCATGGCAGATCTGCACTACAGCTGGGAAATCCAGGAGACTGCTGAAGTTTTGAAATCAACTTGAGTTGCAAGGTCAGGTCAACTAATTCAGTGGCGATCTAAAAACTATATTAGCTTCAGTTTATACTGGTCTAGCTTGGAAATCTAAATTTTCAGAGAGCTCTCACAAGCTCTCACAAGGACATTTTAATCCATTTTGGGACAATATGTGCAGATATGATTCTTTTTTCATTTGCAAAAGATACCATATCTTGATATTCCTGTACAATTTTGGATGTATCTTGTGGGTCAATACCAATGAACAATTCAGTGTCCCTATAAAAGTTATAAAAAATGTATGTGGGAAATGGGAAATGACTTCTACCTGAAAAACAGAACCTTACAACAGTGAGCTTTCATGTAGCAACTACTGACTGAAATTGCAATATTGAGACAGTATATGTACCTCTCTGCATCTTATTGCATGTTATGGGACATACAAATAACAGAAATCCATTAGCATTGGGATATCTGTATAATATTTATATGGATGGTATAGACAAGCTTTCATTTGCAGCACTAAAATTGCTTGGTTAACATTCTGACAGGCTGACAGAGCATAACTTCATACGTATTTTTAAATAACCATTTTCATGAGTCATATTCTTCTCCAGAGCTAGCTCTTACAGGTCTTCTCCGTTCCATCAATATTATTCATGAAAGGAGTACATGTCTGCATACTCTAGTTTTGAATTAGATAGTGAAAACAAGCTTTATCTACTTTGTATGTTTTCTTTGGAATTAGATTAAGTTTTGGAGTCAACACCTATTCTTCAAGGCACTCAAGTGCACATCAGCTCTTCTATATCTCTCACCAAATAAACTACCTGAATATTAGAGAGAATCACAGGATTTATACCAATATGTAGACCATTTGGACAGCTGAAGCACTAGAACACTAAAAAGGGAAACTTGCAGATACGAAGTATAGTTGCACTAAGGTGTAGCATCTCTTTGGTCTCTGCATAAGAAAAGGATTCTCTCAGGACACAGATCTATGTTCCATTGCTTTGCCTGTTGGAATCACTGACTCATAGCTCAAGTGATTGCTCCAAATCTTGCAAGTTTCCAGAGTGCTCAGAAGCAGAACACATCTGCTGCTATAATACTTAAAGAAATTGATACTATTCATCAGATCATTAAATATGAATGGCACCAGTAAACGAGTCTGATTCTGTATTTTACAGGATTCATAGGCTCTTGAAAAAAAGAAATTGAAGTTTCAATATAATTGCTTACTGTTTTCTATTAGATGTTTGGGAATCTGTCCCTCTCTTACCCGAGGGTTTGTGCTATCATAGTAATAAATAATACATGCAGATTCAATTCTTATCTTCAGCAACAGCTTCTTCTTAAGATTTCCTTGCAATTTACAGTTACAACTAACTATTGAAAGCTGGAAGCTCAGTTTCTTTCAGAAAGAGAGCAGAAAATGTGAGCTTTTCTGGCCTACTCATGAGTTCTTCCACCCATACAGTTCCTGCGGCCTTCCTTAAGTGAAAGAAAGAAGCCATCTCGATACAGAAGTTTATTAGTGGTGTTAGGAACTGACTTGCAAAGCATAATTAAAGCCTATATCCCAGACAGAGACAAATGTTTAGGAAACAAGATTCCTGTTGAAATTTCCTTCTCCTACTGGCTGCAGTTTTGGTGATTATTATGCTTAGATACCTACTTTAACATATGTGGCTTCAGTATTATGAGGGTGTTGATGCAATAAAGCGCTAAAGAGTGGGTGCCACAGTACTCGGGGCTGTGAAATATTTTTGTAGATCTAAATTTCTGAAATCTCAGATATTGTCTCCAGTAAATTATCTACTTTTTGAACATCAACATATAGAGTATATTGCCAAAATAACTATTCAAAGAAGATCTAAGCATTTATATTAAG
>VXAV01005099.1:168826-193826 GCA_013399715.1 Alectura lathami | reverse complement strand
CCTACAGGAAAAGGCAGTGGTGTTTTTTTCACATGGACCTGTTCCTCTCAGGGAAGGTACAAGCGGGACAGACGGGGAGGTCCCACCACCTTGGTCGAGGAAATGCGGAACCTTTCTCAGGAAGACGTGCAAGAAGGAGCTGGGGCTTTGTGCAGGACGCACGGTCCCGTTTCGGTGAAGGGGCTGCGCTCCCTGCCCACGCTCCTGCGGAGCAGGCATCGCGACTGCTCCTGGCACGGTGATTTCCCGCCTGCCGTACAACTACACCTAGCCGCTCCAGCACTAATTTCTGACAGATACCTTTAAAATTATTAGTGTTTTTAAGGTCTCCCTTTATGTCACTTCTGGTCCTTTCCTACGGATTTAGAAAGGGATTTTTGAAACTCGTCAACTCTGCCGAGTCCTATTCATTCCGGTTTCCATTTCTCCCAACTCCGAGCTAAAAAACAAAGAGAGAAAAAAACATCCAAACAAAAAAACACCCCGAACCTTGAACACAAATGTGTACAGGTCAGGACGCTCCCCTACTTCACTTGCTGGAGCGGATGGGGGCAGGGACTACCTCTAAGAAAAGTGAAAAGCTTGTTTTAATGGGCGGTCATTGCTAAATCTCACCTTAGGGCCAAAACGACTCGCGACCCATTGCCCTCCTTACGATGTATTTATTTGTCTCAGTGGCACCAGCCGTCAGTCATTAGGGGGGTGGGGGTTAACCCGAGAGCCGCACGACTGTGCTGGCGGTTTTGTGGCTCCTTGGTTTGTTTTAAATATGATTTCTCAACAGGAACCCGGCCGGAGGCGAAGCAACTACCTGTCCCGGGAGGTCTCCTGGGGAGACACTCGTGTCAGCGCGGCCAGCGACGGTTCCCCCGAAAATGTGCAGGGTTTGGTCGGAAAAAAAAAAAAAAAAAATAGTAATAAAAATGCAGGTTTTTGTTTGCACCCAAAAGTTTGCTCCCTGTTTCCTTCGCAGGGAAAACGGCGTCTCGGGCCGGTAGAGACTTTGTTAAATGAACCCGGCAATGTTTTCATTTTTTTCTTAATAATTACGGACGTGTGAAAAAAGATAAAGAAACCCAACGGCAAGAGCAGCCGTGGGCTGGGAGCGGAGCCGCTGTCTGGATCGGCCGGGCACGGGGCAGCTCCTGGCACCCGCGGCTGTGTCCGCGTGTGCGCATTTCTGCCATTGCATACATACGGAGTGCACGGCCGCGGAGCGTCTCCGGAGCTCCGCGTTGCTTTATTTAGCTGTAGCTCTCACTGCACGTAACGTGTATACAGCGCTAAGTAGCTTTACACATTTCAAAATACTTATGCAGTTCGAATACATGTACTTGTGTGTATGGCGTTCTATAAAGTTGATGCGAAGAGACGAGGCTGTGTGCGCATTCCTTTCGCTTTGATTAAGACGTGCACGACACGAGACACCGGGCACGGCGCGTCCCGGCCCCCGGAGCCCGCACCCGGCTCCGGCCGGCGCCAGCTCCCCCGGAGGCTGCAGCAGAGCCCAGCTCTGTCCGAGCACGGCCAGGCCCCTGGGGGGGCTCGGTCCGTGTGTTCAGTGTCTGCGCCTTGCTCAGCGCTGCGTTATGGGCGCTATCGCGTGTCCCGGGTGAATTTCTCTCTGCTGGTCACTTGCAAGCATCAGCTCGCCCAGCAGCCGCGGGCTGCCCCTCCGTCCGTGGGGCTGCCCACCCACCACCCCGCAGGGACTGGGGACGCTCGGGAGATATGCCCCCCACCCCCACTCCTTTTACAGCCGGCTCTGTGCTTTGTTCCGCCTGCCAAGTGTTTACCCGTGGGCGGAGTGGGGAAGAGAGATTAAACATAAATTTAGTCCTCCCGTTCCCCCCATCCCGGCACCCCACAGCTCCAAATTTCTGCTGACGGGAGCATGGATGCACGGTGGGAGAGAAATTTCTTTGCTCCTCACTTATCGCCGGCCGACTCCGCGGATCGGGCAGAGCGATGCATGGGGGGAAGCTCCATCTACTGCCCTGACATCCCGAAATAACGAAATTATGAGCTCATGAAATTCTGGCAGCAGCAGGACCTGCGCCAGCAGACCGCGTGTTTGAGTGGAGGGAGGGAAGGTGCCGAGGTCACAGTGCCCGGAGCCGTGCCGGGGCCAGGGCCTGCCGCTAAGCCGCTCCTGGAGTGCCACCTGGTGGGGACAGCCCGGCACGGCCGGGGCTCGGCTCCCGCGGCCCGGGAAGAGGCACCACAGGGCCGGCGAGGGGAGCCGACGGCGGCTCCGGGGATGCGGGCGGCCCCGAGTGCCTGGCATGAGGTAGCTGCAAATAGCAACGTTAGAAAGGGAAATATATGGATGGAAAGGGTGTCTTCAGAGCTTCTGGAAATGCGATGTGTCCAGCTTCCTTTTGTTCTTTTATAATTGTGGTGGGGCCTGAGAGCATGTGTGCAAGGATCACATCAACACTGACAGCTCCTGAAGATCTTAGAGAACTCCACATGAGAATCCCGTTGCCGGGCATTTATATGGGAGCGGCGTTTTCAAAGGAAACCTCCCACAGCTTTACAGGTGTGTGTGGCTGTGTTCTGAGAGCAGGCGGGGTTCCTAAATCAACCATCTCCTCCCTACTCCTGCACCCTCGAGCTGGTTTGCATGGCACAAGGCCTCCTCTGCTTTGCCTTGTTGCATTTCTGTTGTGCTCTTTCACATATCCACACACATGTACTGAGGTATTTTTCTTCCCTGTTTNACATGTTTTGTTGGGTTTTTTTTTTCTTTTTTTTTTTTTTTTTTTTTTTTTTTTTTTTTTTTTTAAGTGCTAGCCTCACCTTGTTCTTGCTTGTATGCACAAACGTGTGCACACAGAAAACATCTCCTTACATTTTGTTTCATATTTTTATTCTTGTTCTTCCTGCCTTACACTTTTTGCTCTCTTACACACACTTGCAGCTGTTTTTCATAAGCACTTTACCTTACGATACCCTTATTTATGTTTTCTGCCTCCTCCCTCATTACAAAACTGTTCTGCACCAGAAACAGCCATTTCGCGTGAAACACTTCTCTCCGGGTGAGAGATCAACTTGCTTTGGAGGAACTGGGGGGCACTAAAATGTGAGAACAAGGATGTAGAAACAGGAAGACATGCATCAAACTTCAGGGTAAACAATGGGAATGATATTGATTGCATTTTAATGTGCAGCAGTCACACAATGGGGGAGAAAGCCTTCCCAGGGAAAAAGACACTTGCCCGCTCAAGAAACTGGTAGCAGACATGTTTCACTGAAACTTCTGAAATAGCACAGGCAGACCTTTAGTGAAGAGATTTCCAGGTCCAGCAGAGCTTCCAAATAAACGCTGTCCTACTTTCCAACTGCCTCTGATTAGCGATGAGAGATGCCCATTGTCCCTCTCCACACTGCTGTGCACTCTCATTAAGGAGCCTGAATTGTGTGTGTGCATGTAGGCGTCAGAGCTGGTTTGCAGGGAGCAACGGGAAGGTAATTCCTGGGTTCCAGGGGCCTGAAAGATTTATGAAGGAGTTAAACCCTTGGAGCATCAAGTTAGTGCTTGCAGGATGGGCAAGGGAAACGGGATGGCTGTCGTGTGAGAGGAGTGCCAGTCTTGCCACAAAGGCTTAGTGAAGCTGTGTGAACAAGGCTTTGGGGGAATTCACAACTCAGAGGGCAGCGGCTTTGCTGGGAGTAGAAGGATTCAGTTGAGATGTAGCCAGGGAACTACACTTGGCTCCTTGGTGTTGGGTTCTGTACTGAACAGCCAGGGGTTAGGTAATCTGGAAAAGAGCAGTCCCTGCTGTTTTTTAATGAGTCATCCGAAGTCTAAAGCATTTCCAGTGAGGATGGTGTAATGCACAAGAAAAAAGTGTCAGAAAACATGAAGGCACAGCTGCTCTTTCCACTTGAGTAGCTGCGATCAGTTTGGATAATGGATATTCTGTCCAGATACTTCCAGGGGAACTTCGGGTCTCCAGCTCCTCACTAAGAGGAGGCATGCTGATTTATCATTTATTTATTGGATTATAATTCCATTTTACGGGTAATCAATTGTTGCTTTTTTTGCTTCTTCTTCAATCACATCACCCCGGTGAAATCAGGGGGTGAGACCACCCCAGGTGCACAGAGGTTTCCCTTTGAAAAATCCTTCTGTCAGGTTTTTAGGTGTCAATGTGAGCAGCCAGTCTTCAGTTTGGCTGAGGCATCTGGGTTGGGCGAGCACCCTCATGCTCCTGCCCTGGGCCTCCAGCGGGTTGGGTGATGTTTTCTAAAACACTTTCATGGCTTGGGGACTTGGGTACTTCCCCCAAACCTTCTCTGAGCACTGTGCACATGGGGCTCGCCCCACTTTATTGCACTGAAATGAGCTGTAGATCACTTCTGTGATACCACCTTTGGGGCTAATCCCTGCTTTGCACAGAAAACTGCAGGGAGATACAGAGTGGCAGATTCTCAGTAAGTACAGACACAAGGTGCTGTTAATGCCATATAATTTGTACCCTCCATATTCTTCCCCTCCCTTGAGGAGGGTCTGACACTTACATTGCTGCAGCACTTATGTCTCTCTAAGTTCAGCTGCTGCATGCTCAGCCCAGTGCCAGCAGTGCTGCAACCCCAGGATTTGCACCAGTGCAAGTCATTACCCAGCAGGAGCCAAGCGACCTGGCTGTGATGGACAGTGAAAATTAAGGTGTGAGCTTACTGTGGGGAGGAAAGATGGACCTGAGATTTTATAAGATTGGCTCAGGCCAAGGAAGAGACTTTTCCAGAAGGCTCTGGTGTTGGAGAAGCTGCAAGGGGGGAGATGCTGGTGAGGTGACCTGCAGTGGGGAGCTCTGGACACACTGTGGATGTAGGAGGCTGGGTGGGGACAAATGGGGGCTTGGTGTAGCTGCAGCGATTGCTGTAGGGCTTCCCCACGACCCCTGAGAGATGTGAGGTGGGATTTTCCCAGCTGTATTGAATGTGCCCTCCTTGTGTCTCAGAGGGTGCAGGTTTTCAGGTATGTAGCTGTGGCAGAGATGCAGCAGTCTAGCTGGTTTCCTCCCTGATGAGGCTCTTCTAGACTTAACATTGCATGTCGGTGGGGCTGGAGCTAGGTTTAACTGAGCCCAGCCTGGTTTCTGCTCCCCAGCACCAGTGTGTCCTTGCAGAGAGCCTGCAGCCAATCCATGGTGTGCTGCAAGGGGATGGGAAATGGCTTGAGCTATGTGCTGGGTCCCGTGGTATCAGTCCCTTGTGCTCTTTGATTTTTGGTGTTCCTTGGCTGGGGAACAAAGGAGGTAGCCTGGATTTGGGGAGGATGTTGAAATTCAGGGGTAAGTGTAGCAAAGACTCAGAGTTAGGTGTGTAGCTGGAGGGGAAGGAACTTGCCGAGTGGGTGACATGCTCCCTCTAGCTGGCCTGGCAGCCTTCTGTCATCCTGTATGCATCTGCCAGGCTGGCTGGTCCATTCAACACCTGCTTTCCTATGTGAGAAGTCCCAAAACTACCTACGGTGTTTCCTTATTTTTAAGGACCTCAGTCAGGCAGAGCATCAATATGTAATTTTCCATTCCAGGCAAAGCACACCCAGTCTGTCTGGGACAGCACACTGCTGATAACGAGTGCCACTCAAGACTATGTGTTCTCTGGGGCGAGCATTGTCAGTAGCAGCACATAGAAACAAGGCAGTTGCTGTGACAGGAGTTTCTGGATGTTACTCAATACCATGGTATTGTTTGGTCTGAAGTGACCAGAAATAAACAGTGTTCTTGAGAAGTTATTCCCAGGAAACTGTGATGGACAGAGACTTTCTAACCCATGATCTTTGATCTTTAAAGCAATCTGCTACCCCATCTGGAGATTCAATGTAGCAAAATGAATAAAACTTGGAAGGGTGGGGAGGGAAACTTGAGATGGGTCCATCTTATTTTCTGGTGGCTGTTCTTGTTAGTCCTAGCTTTTCCCCCACTGTAGCTTGAAGCTTTTGCCTAATATCTTTATTTGCCTCTTCATGGGTGGGTTTCCCTGTGCCCAGCTTGGCCAGCCAACTACCCTTCCCATGAAGTGAGGGAGAGTTAAGAAGTGGGTTGGAAACTGAGTCACAGGAATTGACTTGTGTTAGAGGAAGCTGTGTCTGAGCACAGAGATGACTCAAGGTTTTCAAAGCTGGGCTGAAACCTGTGCTGCGCAGTTTGGATTCTCTCTGCCCTGTGGTGATGGGATGATGGCCTTGGTTTCCTCCCTTTGCATTGCAGTGTGCTCAATGCCCAGCAAAACTGAGCCAGGCGGCCAGCTCCATGTCCTGGCTTTGCAGAACATGGAGAAATAACCACCAGGTCTCCTTAGAGTTACCATATGAGGCTCTGTATGAATACAGAGACCAGTTTATGTCAGTTTAAATGAAAATAAGCCTTATTCTTGCAGTGTTTTGAAATCTCACTTTTCCAGAAGATAGCAGATCTTGGAGCCGTGTTTAGCTGCAGTTTCTTGGTTAGGAACCTGCTTGTCCTGGCATCAGTGCTGTGGTGGAAGGGGAGTTTGAGGATGTAATAGCCTTGAGGGAAGGATTCTCCTTCTCTAGCACTGCAGAAAATCAGTACTACATGTGTGTGAAAATGCTGCTGACTTTGATCAATATATTGGGCAGTTGAAAAACAGGAGGGAGTGGACCAAAGAACAGACTTCATGACCTTAGCTAAGTTTTTGCTCAGCTCTCAATACTAAGAATGAGCTCCCTGAATGTGTGCAGCTCTCCTTCCACCTGAAGAGCTTGGTGTTGCCCAGACAGCTGGTTGTGCTAGGAGCCATGGACTTGGCAAAAGGCTCCTTTCCCATGGGCAGCATGGCTGTGCCTGGCTGGAACAGCCTTCACAGGTACATGAGTAAATCTGCAAGTAGGCTTGAATGGCAAATAGAAGGGCAAAAGCTTTAGCGGGAGGCCCCCCTGTTTGAGGGTGTTAGCCTTTAATGGGTCCAAGAAGAACAGAAGCTCTCTATGCAGGATGTGTTTGTCCCCTTGGCTATGTCCTACAGCACTCCAAGACAAGGCAGGTGTTGTTCTTTAGTCTCCCATGCAGACTGCTCTTGTGGAGGGTGTGGAGATCACTGAGATAGTATTGACTGGAGAATGTGAAGCCTGATCTGGCTGGATGACCCAGTTCAGGCAGGAGAGACCAAACTTCTCCTTCCACTTGGAAGCAGAAGGTGTGCCTCAAATCAGAGAGAGCTGACCCCAGCTCAGTCCAATTACCGGTTGTCTGGTACTGGAAAGGGGTGGATAAAATCAGCCACAACTAGACTAGGGACTCCTCAGGGCTCAGAAACGTTGGGCTGGTGGGTAGGTACAGGGATGGTGCATGCTATGGCCCTTGCAGTCACCCACATTTGCTATCTGGACACAATAAGGGAAAAGCAGGGCTCCAATAACCACACATTTATTCTTATTCCAGGAATAGCATCAGATTTAGGAATTAAGCATTTGATCTTCAAAACTGTAGCTGACTCATCTTTGTCACAAGGCAATACCCGATACTTGATCCCCGAGGGCATGTCTTTTTCCCAGAAGGAACAAATAGTCTACATTAATTCTTCATTTGCTAGAAAAAGTGATGCCATATGTAGGAATGAACCACACACCCTTCTAGGAAAACACTTGTGTTATGTTCCCAATAGTATCATTCTGTATTTATTGATGGTATTATTCACTGATATTTATATCAGTGAAAACTAGGAGCATAATAAAGGTAATATTCACATTTGGAGCCGATTTTCTTTCCTGAAGGGCATGAAGGGGAAGCAGCACACCTCTCCTCAATCCCTTGTGTAAATGCTCGTTATGGCTGTACCTTACTGCTGAAGGGTCAGTTTCAGAGCTTGCAATGAGCCCTATGGCCTCTGCAATGGCACTGAGGCATGGAACAGAGCAACAGGAGGGGTTCAAGGCCACACCTCTGGCGCTCTGGCACTCAGAAATCAGTCTCCTGTGCTCTGTGAGAGATGTGTTGCCCAGTAGCACTCTGCAAGTAATTCCTCCAGTCCCTGCTGACAACTACCTGCTTGCTGAGGAAAGAGCTGCCCCGAGTCCATTGCACATTTGCAACCTGCGTGCAGGAGCAGGGCTGCCCTCACCCTCCTGGTCAGTCTGTGGGGCTGGCTCCTCTTGGGGCAGGCTTTGCTGGCATCAGTGCTTTTCTCCACTGCTGTGGGGAGGAAAACCACCGGCATCTCACAGACCTGGTATTGCTGTAGCCTCATCTGGATCGGGGCATGTTATTTTCAGACTTCAGTAAGATTTGTAGGAATCTTTTTTTCCATTTAAATCCACTTTAGGTAAAAGAAGATTTTTTTTTTTTTTCTTTTTTTACACAGAGCTTAGTGCGGAAAAGCAGTTTTTTTTTTTTTTTTTTTTTTTAAAGTAATTTGGAAAAATCTCTGCTTTAACAAAAGAATTGACGTAGAGGCACAGAGTGTTTGCCTCTATCTTTGAAGGACAAAAGCCTTGGAGTGCCCAGTCCTGGTCCTTCTGACTTGGCTGTGGGGTGGCAGAAGGCTTGATCTGTCAGCCTGATACCTTGCTGGATGGATGCTCTGTCTACAGAGATAGGAAATAAAGAAATGGGGAGCATGTGCTGCTCCTGGCCTTCCAGAGGGGCTGGTGCTGCTGCCAGAGGTGATGGCTGTGCTGCAGATCCTGGTTTGCTCCCAGAGGCACAAGGATGCACATCAGTCTCTCAGAGCCATGTTTGCATAAACCCCAGGTGAACGTGCTTATGTTTTAAAGAACTGTATTAAAATATGCCACTAGATGGCCCCAGGAAGAAGCCCGTTGAGGCTGCAGGGCCCAAGGGACTGAGGGAGGGCATCCTCCAGCAGGCACCTGGCCTCGCCTTGGGGGCTGTAGCTCCTCTCATCTCCTTGTTTTGGGGAGGGCTGGGGCCAGAACAGCCCAATTACTGAAACACGAGCGGTGGGAAAGAACAAGAGGAAGGCTGAGGGCTCCCACACTGTCTTATCTCCTGCAGCACCTTGTGCTGGCTGTTGCATCACAGGAGCTTGCAGGTGCGGCGCCTGCCCAGAGGAGTGGTGCGAGCTTCAGTTCTAGCACCGTGCGCTATCTGGGCACCCATCGGGGAAAGGGGTGGCTGCCTGCTGGAGGTGGCATTTCCAAGTGCCACAGACCAAAACAGGCTGAAGAATTAGCCAGGTTCTTTGGAGTCCTGGGTAACCTAAAAGCAGCACCCTCCATACAAAAGTGAGCTGTCAGCCACGTGTGAAGTCCCATGTGAGGGTCAATGATGCATGCAGCCTTGTGATGGGTGGGCCCCTGGTGTCTGCTGGCTTGAATGATGGCTCTTGGGCTCAGGGCTGCTGTTCAGCGGGCTATCTTGCAGCTGGGATGCTGAGGTAAGGAGTCCTTCCCTTCTCCCACTGTATAATGTGCAGGTCTGTGCTGCAGGCTGGCCTTGCAGGGAGATACAAGATGTCCTGTGTCCTGCCTACTTCATCTGGAAGCAGGATCCCAGCTGATATTTGGGTCCCTGCGTAACTCCAGGTGATTTGAAGGGGAAGGTGGCAGCAGTGCTTTTTCTAAGGGAGCAAGTGGCTTGTTCTTGGGCTAGGGGAGTGCAGAATCTGTCCTGTGCCCATGCTCCAGACGTCAGTCTCTGGGGATCAGGAGGGATTTGAGGCTGTGAATAGTGACAACAGAGCAGTTCTCTCTGGTGTTGATGAGCTCCTAAGGAGATTTTAATGAACAGAGCTTCATTGATGGTGGGGAGATAGGGAAAATCACTAACCTGGGGAGGTGTAAAATGGGGACTGGGCCTTGCTGAGGAGCGTACTGCTGGATGTGGCCTAGTGGGCCTCTGGGAAGAGGTGGCTGCTGCACAACTCACTTGTGAGGGGAAGCATGGGCAGGGAACAAGCTGCCTCCGTCTGTCACAAGCCCAGCTTTCTCGGACGTGCTGACACAAAAGTCTGCACTAAAATGAGATCTCAGAGGCTCTGCAGCGCTGCAGGCAGACGTGAGTGCTGCTGGGGAAGGCTGTGGGGCAGGGTCCCCTCGGGGCTGCCAGGGCTGCATGCCCGCTCACTCCCGCTGCGGGCTGGGGAAGTACCTGCTCCTGCAGACAGGGAAGTTGCATCCTCTTCCCTCTGATATGGACTCCTCATGGGGCCTTGGGCGAGCCACGCTGCTCTTCCATGCCAGGCTTTGCTCCCCAGGCAAACTGGTACGGGTCCAAAGGTTTGTCTGGTTTCCTTTCTAGGCTTCCTCCCATGTTTAGTGGGTTTAATAACACCCAAGGGTGTCAGAGTTAATTACTCTTTGGGTTTCAAGTGCTCTGAAAAAAACTGTAATCTATTGTTTGAGTCTTCAGGATGCTGCTGCCTCCTGTCTTCCAGAGAAATGACAAATGGTGAAAGAACAAGATCCCTTGAATTGACTTTTCTTGTTGAAGGACGCAAGATGAGGCCCTGAAAAGATCCACAGTGCTGTCTGCTGTGCCTGCTGATGCCAGAGAGACTGATGGTGCACAGGAGGGGGCAGCTATGCTCATAAGAGTGCTTTGATTTATGAGTTGGTAGGCAAAGGATGAGGGCTCCTCCACAAGACCTCTTGCTCAATATAACACAAACCTGTCTTCACATGTAAACCACAGGGCAAGCTGCTGTTTCATATTGGGCCCTTGGCTGTCAATGGAAAAAGCTCTAAACTAGGGCAGTGTTTTTTTTTTTTTTTTTTTTTTTTTTTTGGGGGGGGGGTGGTGGGGTTTGAGAAATACAGCTTTCCTTCTATGAAATTCCCTCCTCTGCTTTAACTGCTGTGACTGACATCACTCAGTTTGGGATATTTTATCCAGTTTTATGCACAGGGCAAATACCTCTCTTTTTTGGTCTTAATACAATAGTGAGCTGAAACAACACTTGCTAGGAGAAGAGACCCTGGGTATCCATTGATAAATTCAGTAAAGCAGGGCCAAGAAAGGGATCGGCAAGCCTGAGATGCCTATTCAAGTATCAATCCAAAGCTTTCATTTTTCTTCCCAGTTTCTAGAGAGCATTGTAAAAAATAAATAGCTGTTCATGGAATAGACTTCCTCTGTGACAGCTAAACTGAAATCTGGTATTGAGCCTTTTGGGACTGGGGAGGGAAGGAAGCTGCTGTGTTAGATTTTGCTTGTTTAGTCCCAGCTAAACTGTGGCAAGTAGCTGCTGAGTCAGTCTGTCTCAGTCTGCTGTTGTGTCGATTGTACTGCTTGACACCTGCTAAAGATCTCAGCCAGGGTTTTTACCTGTAGGAGGAGGAAGTTCTGGAAAGAGAAATGCAGAAGAGCACAGTAATGCTTTCTGAGCATGTGGAGTCAAGCTGAACCTGCTCTGCGGGGTGCAGGTCCTGCAGCAGTTCTTGAGCTCAGACCACTAGTTTTATGGGAGCAGGCAAGTGAACCTACCAGTGCATTGCTGAGAGGACTTTGCTCACAGGCTTCGTTAGCCTGATTGCTGCTGGTTTAAGTGGCAGTGGTGGTAGGCTGGGATCCTTGTGATCTAGTTCCTAAAGAGGATGTGTGCTATGAATTTAAGCTGTAATTGCTCGGTGCATTTTGAGGCTTCTGGCCTCTCGATTTTTAAGCCTTTAGCAAAGTGGGGAGTTGAGTATTTTGTGGTCTATGTGTTGGATGAAGGAGGGGGAGGGTGGCATTCTGTGGGACCTTTGGGATGGAGAATTGCGTGGGTGTCTGTGCCTGGAGGAAACTGAGGTGGTGTTGCCTCAGATGACTCCTTATGGCCTTATATTCTGTGTCATTCCCACCCTATAGAACCAGCATGACAGCAATTGGATCCAGTGTCCAAGCCTCTGCTGGGAGCCCTTGGAAACAGCGCTGTGAGGTGGGGAGGGAACTCTTGCTAAGATGGAAAATAATAAAATAGCCTGTAAATACAAGCATGGCTGCACCAAAGGACCCTGCTGCATGGCTGCTTGTGCAGCTGGTGCTAGTGCTTGTTGTTTGGCTCACCAGGGTGGAGAGGTGTGGGGCAGGGAACAGGCTGTGCTGGACTGGAAGGAGGAATGCCAACCTCTGTCAGCTGAGCTGCTCCCAGTGGCTCACTGGCCCTGCTTCTGGAGGAGCTTTGATAGAGCTGCTCCCCTCCCAGCCCCTTAACTGAGGGGCTTTCCTGGGTCACCCGTCTCTTTGCAGCTTGCTCAGGGAGGGATGCAGCCTCCACCTAATGCTACATATCCTCCCAACCGCAACATGGGGTCAGGGTAGGGGAGAAATGGGTCTTGATTGCCCCCTTCTTCCCTGAAATGAACATAGAAGGCCAGTCCATAGGCTGGTTGTAAATCAACACACATGAGGAAGGCAATTTTCTGCAAGTGAAACCTGCCCTAACCAAACCCTGGGGGAGGGAGGAGAACAGCAAGTGTCAAGGTGAGACGGAAGAGCAACAGAACGAGATTTAATTTCCTTCCCAATAATTTTCTCAAGCTGTATAAACTTTCCTTATTTAAAATAAATACTCCCTGAAAACACATTCTGTGTCAGTGGCCCTGTGAAAACACCCCCAGTCACAACCTGTGCCTGTCCTTTGCTTGCAGCCTCAGCCAAAAGCCAGCAGTTTTACATTTTGCTCTATTAACTTGAGCTGTAAATTTCCTTGTGCAAAGTCTCCCAGGCTGTGGAATGAATTTAAGTAAACAGGGCGTACAATAATAGACTTGTGTTAGGGCAGGTTTTTCAAGTGGCCTGTAACTCTTAGAGAAAGTTCTTCTAAATCTCTCCCTGTTACACTGGAGAGTATGTAAGCCTGAACAGAAGGTGGAGGAAATCATAGAAAAGACCTCACTGGTCACTGTCTCTGGTATCCTATCTTGAGATCCTGTCTGTGGTCCAGGAAAGGGGATCCAGTATTGGATAAAGAATTGTAAGGCAATTTCTTGCTGGGCATTTCATCACATTTTGTTCAGTACTGCTGAAGTTACTGTTTTTCTCAGTGGCAGCATGCCTGTAAGGACCCTGAATTTCCCCTCTTGACCTACAACATGCTGAATGTGGACTCTAAAATCATTTCTTTCAAAAGGGGCTTTGAGCTTAGCCCCTGAGAAGGCTCCCAAAATCTCCTGTTGCTTTAGAGACTATTGGATCAGTTCCTTACGAGTTATTCTCTTGGGGAACACAGTTGAGGAGTTTCTCCTATAAGAGGTGAATGGAAAACATTACTGTGTTTCAGGCTTTGTGGGCATCATTGCTTTGAGACTCCTAAAATTCTGCCTGCTCTGTGTACAGAGGTGCCATATATTTTTATGCCTTATATTACCTGGGAATCTGAAGGGGTTCTGGGGATGTTATGAGGTGTTCATGTTTCCTGCTAAGCCAGGAAAACATCTCATCTGAGAATGCAACCTGCTTATCTCAGATCTTTGTCCAATCTTCAGCTAAAAGCGGGCTCAAGATGAACAGGATCCTGAAGGTTGAGAGTGAAGAGAGACTGATACCACTTTGCAAGCCTAGCAATTTTCCTACTTGATGCTTCTGCAATGGGTTATTCTTTTTATTCTCTCCCCACCCCCCCAAAGTTGCTGTTGAGATGCAGATAGTTTGCACATCTGGTTGGTGCCTTTAAGTCTTCTTGTAAAAGGTACTTGATCATTAGATAGATTGGAAGGGAACTTCTGGCTTAACAGACAGCCCCTTCCCAAAAAAGAAGGTTGTAAGCAATAACTTGGCATGAAAGCCCACAAATAGGCATTTCTTTGGACTCCCCTGGGTTTGACTGTGATGTCTGGTTATCTAACCTTTCACCAGCTGCCTCTTGTAAAACTGCAGGTAAAGTGATTCTGACTTCTGCTGAACTGTGGGAAAAAAAAAAAAAAAAAAAAAAAAAAACACGTGAAAATATCTTTAAGGCCCTTCTCCAGAACTCACTAAAACCAATGGAAAACCTCTGAGTCTGGAGGATATTGGACCATTTCCAAAACACAGAGAGGTTGAGCCTGGCTTGTGTTAGATCCAGAAGCCAAGGGAAATTCTCATCTCCTAGGAGTAGAAAAAATCTGGGTCTTAGTGCTGGAGAGAATGACCCAGAAGAGTAGAGGGTGGGATTTAGGGGATGGAAGGAGGGTAAAGCCTCATCTGGTGGGGGTATTTCAGCAGTTTGTGAACTGGACATTTCCTCTGAGTGGTTTGGTTTGTCCTCTGCAATGTAAGAATGAAAACCTTAGTGACTAATGCTTTATGGCTCCTGTTACTGGATTGGCCTCTGCTACAGTATATCTATTTTCTTTAAAAAAAAGTGTCTGGACCCCAAACTCTTCTTTTCTTCCAGCCAGAGAGTGATACTGCAACAGGTCTCAGCTCTAGTGTCAGCCCCAAAAGATGCTGAGAGATTCTCGTGGGGCCTGGTGGTCCTGGACCTGTAGTGCCAGCGCAAGAACTAGTCTGTTCACATGAATGCAAAGATTTTTTAGGCAAAATAAAATGTTTCCTTTGGCATTCAGAGGCATGGAGATGCTGCTGATGGAAAACTGCCAATTGAATGGTCATTAGCTACTGAAACACAGTGTAGAAATGTAGCATAAGCCCCTGGTTTTGCTTTCTTGTCAAACTTTACAACTGGCTTTTTTTTTTTTTTTTNNNTTTTTTTTTTTTTTTTTTTTTTTTTTTCTTTCTTTCTTTTCAGGAGGAGAAGGGAATTCTCATGGTTTTAGGCAAATCACAACCGACTCAGCCTAAGCCCAAGGGTAGCATGGCAAAGGCTCTGTGGATTAAGTGTCCTGGAACAACTGGCTTCACAGCTCTTGTTTTCTGGCTGTGAGGGCTGTCCTTTTGATCAGATTCTTTTCCCTACCACTTTCTCGATTGTAAATCCAGATTAGTCATGGCAGGGTGGCAAACAATTAATGGAGTGGGAGGTTAAGCCCTGGGAGCGTGAGCAGTGGTCCCTGGGGAGTGAATGCACCCTGGTGGCCGGGCATGGAGGGGAGGACACCTCACCAGAGGCCACCTGCCTGTGAATCTGCTGGTGTTTGGAAGGGCTGAGAGGCTAAGACCCCTACAGTAATCCATGTCTGCAATCTGTTTCCAGCTGTTCTTGTTAGTTAGGACCAGCTTGATTACATCTGACTCTTATGGTCATAACTCTTGCTGTGAGAGCAACTCATGTCCAGGGGAGGAAGCTGCAGTTCGGCCATTTCCCATCTCTCCTGTGTGCTTGACCTTCATTGTCTATACTGCCAGGATCATCCTTACCCTCAAGGTCCCCTGATAGCTGGTCTTTCTGAGGACATTAGTCAGCTGCTGCTCGGCTCCTCTTGGGTAGTGATGATCCCTGCTGCAAGCTGATTTTCTTGTTGCTCTGGTCATGCAAAGGTCCAGTCAAACTGGGGTCTTATTACAGGCCTCTATGAAACTGAAAGAGATGCTGCTGCTGCTGACTCCTCAGGTTTTCAAGGACTACAGAGAAGTGGGTTGCCAACCCCATTGTGAGAAGGTAAAGGCTGCAATGAGAGGGACATAGCAGTCCCCAGTCAGTGGTGGCAAGGGGCGAGCAGGAGGGGCAGCGGTGCGTGTGGTAATGCCACAACTGCTTGCTCACCCGTGTAAGTCCATCAAGTTGAAAGCCCTTACCACTGCTGTGTTTGCATATCAGACTGTTGACAGGCTCTTTTTGAAAGCCAGTTAAGGTTATGCTTCTCCCAAAAGCTTCTGCTGTAGCTTCAAATACAGCTGCTAGTGCAAAATGATCCATGTCTGACATCACAGCGAAGGGTGATACAGCCATGAGCAAATGTTCTTTGCCTATTGCATGACCAAGTCTGCTGAAAATATTATTTTAAGGCAGTATATTAAAGCAATAAACGTGCAACATAATCTGTTTGGGCGGAGCCTGAATCTGTGCAGCTCTGCTAGAGCTAGAAAGGGATGCTGTGCGAATATACAGGTTTGTTTGCAAAGAGCTGATTTGCCTGATTAAGGTGGTGTGTGATGAACACAGCTGCTTCTTGGTGCATGGCTTTTGACATAAGTAGCATTACACCAGGGGTGAAATTGGCCTTCCCTATATTGTTGCCAGTTGCAAGAATTTATCATCCACCTGTGCTCTGATTTACGTGAGTGTAAATCCCAAGTAACTCCATTAACATCAATAAAGCTGCTTGGAGAGATCCCTATCTGAACTGCGTTCTGAAGACTTCTCATGTTGCTGCTAGCTATGCAGGTGCAGGGATGTGGTTGGGTTCAGCTGGGAAACATGATGCCATCCAAGTGTGTGTCTAGCATGCAAACAAGAAAATACTGAGCTGAAACCACAATGCTCGTTTAAAGGGAAGCTACCAAGCTTCTAACAAGAGTTTTCTCTTTGCCGTCTTAAAACGCTCAAACAGGCAGGAACTTCTGATGGTTGTTTCCCTGGTCACTTGGAGAGGAAGAAATTGTCCTGTTCCTTTGTGATGGAAGGGAGAGTGCATAGAGGAATGTGGGTTCATCCCAGATTCGTTTTGAGGAACAATAGAGGAGGAGTGGGGGAAAGAAATGAGATGTGTTCCTACTCCTCATTTACATCCTTCACGTTGACTATACCTATGCCTTCAATGAAAATATGCAATGACAGAGAACAGGAGTTTGCTTTTTAGCAAGTGTTTGTTTTTCACAATAGAAATTGTAGAAACACAGAGAATAATGTTAAAGACGTAGGGCAGAGCAGTGTCAGATTGCCCTGCTGTACTTGTTTCAAGGATTGAAGGAATCAGTTGTTCTGTTGCAGCAGAAAGAAAAATTACCTGGAAAAAAGCTGTCACAGTGAGAGTAACGTAGCTCTTAAAGAAGCTTTCCCCCCTGTGCATCTCAGCTTGTGGATATAAACTCAAACATTTGGGGCGGGAAGCTCTAGTCAACCACTTGTCATATTACTAGACTCTCATAAACTACCTACACATGTCCTGAACTGCATCAGCTTCCTTGTGACAGTGATCTCTTGGCATGGAGATTTGGGGATTTTGGGGTCTTTTGGCAATTCTACAGATTTAAGGTGCAAAACACATCAATTGGGTTTGGTTTTGGAGCATGGAATGCAGCTTTACTGGCTCTAGTGGGATTTCTCCTGATATTAGCAGAAATAGAAGGTTTGGAAAAGTAGCCTTCAAGGTCAGTGTATGTACTCCTTAATTTCTGGAAGAATATTTGTATTTTTGTGACATTTATGGGGGCGGGGGGGGGAGAAGGAAAGGATTGTTGGCCAGTAGAGTGCATTTTTCAGGAGATTAATGTAGTTGGCTCTTTGGAGTGAAAGATGGCATCTCATGTAGACTTGTAGAACACTGCTGTTGGCTCTCCAGTGCTGGCCAGGTGGAGGGCACTGGCTGCATGCTCTCTGGTGACAGTCTAGGCAGGAGGAAGGGGAGGTCGGACTGAGGGTATGGTGCATCTGTGTCACTGAGGCTGTTGATGAGCATTGCTGCTGTCTGTGCAGTTCACCTGTGTCTTGCAGGCCTCTCCTTCTTCAGTTTATATTCAGATATCTGGAAAATGGCAATAGTAGTTTGGGTTACCTGGTTCTATCATTCACCATCTTTTTGTCTTGAGAGTAACATGTCCCTCTGATCTGGAAAAAAAACAAGGCAAAGGGTAAAGCGCAGTACCTCAGCCTCCAGATCAAACCATGCCCCTCCCCACACCCTTCAGCCCTTAGACAACTGTGCATCTGTCTCTGGCGTGTGCTTTTAGGTTGCAGCCCTTAGAGTCGGCAGTTATTTGATGCGATGAGGTGTTGGAATGTGTCAGTTTGGCTATGATACTCATCTACCTGCCAGCCCCCTGAAGCAACCAGCACAGGAGTTGTAGTTCAGGTGCCTCATGTGCTTGCTTTTCATGAACAGGTTTCCCACCTGGTCCGCTTCTCCCAAGGCAGACCGTGGCTGTGGGTCTCCGTTGGGTGTTCTGGCTGGTTTTCCCACAGGCTGATGCAAAGTACCACAGGAGACGGAAGGTGGGCAGAAGTCTGGTGTGCAGAGGGAAACGGGGGCCTGGCTAGAAGATTATCTGCATCTACATTTGCCATGGCTTTTTGGTGCTGAAGTCTTTTGTCTTGATATTTTTTTTGATTTTGAGGGAATGTGTTGCAGGCAACTTTCCTTGGGGACGGAAGGTGGAGCAGCTGCTCTTGTAGAAATGTCACCTCTAGGGTGGTGCGAAGGGGACCACTACAACGAAGAATTCCTTTTGAGCCTTGGTGCTCCTGGAGGTGTATGCAGCTTTTCTAAAAATAGCCTCCTTGCGCTGGCTGAAAATGGGATGCCCCAGGCATTTGACTCTGCGCAACTCCCCTCCTTCTTTCCCTGCTTTTGAAGTCGAATGCTTATGGATGTTTTTTAGCTTATCATAAACCCATCACAACTGGCAGTACTCCACTGTCCCAGGGTTGAGGGTTTTCTTTCTCAGCCTCCACCCATTCACTTACTTCTCAGGGAAAGATCACGTGAACTCTTCTGCCTGCCTTGAAGAGAAGATCGTCACTTCTCCATAGCTTAAAGCTCATGCTTAGCATTTCTTTCACTGAGAAAATTTCCCACCTTCTTAAGGACCTCAGACACTGGCTATGCCCTTGATCTCAGCAGCTCCTTCTCCAAGACAGACAGGTTCTTGTGGCCTTTGGTCTCCACGGAACCCTTAGGCTTGTCCTGAGGGGCTGGACTGGCTTGTGAAGAGGATGGTATTTCCAGGAGTCCTTCTGTTTTAGGCACTTGTCCCCTGGAGATCACAACGAGAGACTTGATGCCGATACCTGCTGAGATTTGAAAAGCTGTTGAAGGGGCCCCGTGCTGACCTCCCTATCTGGGGCTGTGCTGTGGAGCACAGATCTGGCTGGGGAATAACCTGGTGAGAGGAAAGGGTGCTTAGAAAAAGGGCTTCAGCCCACAGCATAACCCCACAAGCACAAGGCTGGTGTGGAAGCCAGCAGGTGCTGTGGGGTGGGCAGCCATCCAGGTGGTGTTGCCCCCAAGAAAATGTAAGTGGAATAGCTCAACAGATAGGTCTATGCTGAAACATCTGGGTTGGATGTGCAGGGAAGGACCATCCTTGCAGTGTCAGCAATGCACCCTACAGACATGTGGAATAGAGCACAGCAAGAGGGGATGTCCAGAAAGAGGTGGACCCAAATCTAACTTATTTTCAGTGCTTTGCAATCATTCATGTAGCTTCAGGTGAGCATCTGTGGAGTGCGGTGGATGCATAGCTGTGCCAGACCCTGTTACTAGGTCCATGTGCCCAGCATTCCTCCTTTGTCCAGGGGAGCAGCAAAGACTTTGGCTCTCCTGGAGTGCCATCAATGTGAGTTCTTAATGAGACAGAAAAATTCACAAATCTGTGCTCTGAAATAGCTTGTCTTTCTAAGAGCATTGCTCCCTAGGTCAGGCTCACAGATAACATCAGTGCTTGTAGTTGAGGGAAGAATGTATTTGGTGGATGGTGCATTGCTAACAAGACAGATAAATAATAGCAATCCGTGTAGACAGAGGTAATTAAAGTGACAGCCACACTGACAAATAGCCACACAAATAGATAGGGCAATTTGCTAATGAAATGAGTATAAATGGATATATGGACACGCAAGATGGGGAAAATGACAGAAATATGAATTTGGCGTATTCCCAAATGGAGCTCTCAGGGCTGCTGTGCGTGCTGTACAATGACTGTTAAACAAGGCTTCAAGTCCTAAAGCATGAGGCGGTTACTGATTGCAAAGGCTATTTTCTTACTGTGGCTAGATGCAGGATTGATCCATAACTGGGACAAGAGTGCAAATTCCCACCACTCCAAGGAGAAAACCACAGACCAAGCAAGCTAATCCCAGTACTGTGCCAGGGACTATTGGCCAAAGAGCACAGGACCTTCAGGTCAAGGAGATGTGCAAGTAAATTAAGAAAACCTCTAGGAAATTGCCCTGCTGTTCTTTAGTCCTGTACTGCCTTAGCGCAAGGTCAGGGGCAGTCTGGGAGTGCTGGAACCGGGCTGAAGTTGAAGTGGGACACCCTAATGGCCAAGTTAAGAAGTTGAAGGCTAGGACACCCTAATGGCCAAGTTATTTTGCTCCCTACAAGTCCCAAAAGGATGTTGAAGTGGAAGGACAATCCTAAATACGGTGCCACCAGATATTTAAGGATGAGAATCTGGTGTGCATCAGCCTCTCCAGAGCCCAAGCAAGGGAAAGTTAAGCTGCTTTGCTTCTGAGACCAGTGCAAGAATGATTTATGCTCCCTACTTAGACACATTTATTTCATATCCTAGGTTATACACAGCCACACAGCCTGGCTCATAACTAGCTTGCCCNTTTTTTTTTTTTTTTTTTTTTTTTTTTTTTTTTACCACCTGTTGTATATATTGAGAAACGTCTGAGGCTGCCTTGGGTTTCTGAGTTTGAGCAATATCTGTTGCCTTTGGAGCAGGTTCTGGGTGCTCATGACCCAGCTAGTTAGTCATAAAAAAAATGCTTTTCAAAGATGGTGACTAAGGCACCGATGTTTATGTTTATCTTGTTCTAGCAGACTGTTGCTTTATGAAAAGTTACCTGTGCCTTTGCAGCCTCTGGATGCTCTATATATAAGGCTAACTGACTGTACCTAGAGCAATCTTGTACATCCATCTGCTTTGAGGGGAAAGCTAAACAGGAAAATCAAAGTTGTGCCATTTTATAATTGGAGCTAGGGGTGCTTTTTATGACTTAATGGAACATGCACACAGCACTGTCTGCTAAGCAGCGCTTAAACTTCATGTGCTGGGGCTGGGGAAAAATGATCCTTTAATATTAAAATCAGGTGCTACTTTTCCACATATAGCTTATGGGGCATGTTTGGAGGGTACACATTAATCTTCATTAAGTTGATGTCCTGGAAGTTGAGGTGAACAGAGGTGCAGAGGTACGGGAGTGGGAGGAGATGAGGCAGTGAGCAGCTCTGGCTCGGTACACATGTGCCCTGCTCCTTCGTGCAACTCAGAACGTTAAAAGCGGTGCCTGTTGGGACTTGAACTAGAGCTTTATGAAGGGCAAAGATGGAGGAGGCAGAAGAAGTAGGCAAGGTAGCTTCCCCGGAGGCAGCATTTCTGCTTAGAGACCTCTTTGTCTTGGTGTGCTCTGCCCTCCTTGAGATTAATTAATTTACAGCGGTGGGGAAGCTTTTGAAAGCTGTGTGCTGCTACAAGCCACATGCCACTTTCTGTCCTGCAAGATAGGCAGATAAAACAAACAGCATTTCAAATTGTTTTGAAGGTGGAGGCCTGCCTCCCAGCCTGTATGGTCATTTGTATCTCCAGAGAGGAAAACTGCAGCAGGTGTAAAACACCCTCTGCTTGTCTGAAAGCTCTGCACCAAGGGCTTCTCCCCTCCCTGGAGCTGGGCAGTGTGGTGCCGCTCTGAGGACTTCTTCTGGGTCTGCAGTGCTCAATGACTCCCTTCCCAGCTCTGCCCTAGCTGAGCCCTGGTCATGGTGATGTCTCAACTGACACACTCGCAGAGAGTGGAGGATGAAGCAAGAGAAGCCTCTTGCACCTTCCTCTGGGAGGGTTGCTGCTGCTTGGATTGCACACTGCTTGCACTGAGACGGAATTGGGTTTGGTGACTTCTCCAGCTCAGGAGCTCCACTGGCCTCCGCTCAGCCGCTGCTCTGCAGGGTGCAGCCTCATGTTTCTCTGCTCATATCACAGCCCTCAGACAAGTGGGCTCCCTCCATTTAAACATTATTCTCCCTCAGTTTTGCTTTATTTTGATTCCCATCTGGACCAAGATCTAGGTGTCCAACATGCCAGACACGCTGTGTTCAGAGGGAAATATAAGGTTGTGGTTTATAGCTTAAGTATTTTCCAATATAGCTTTCAGATCAGGGAGCTGTCAAAGCCCAGTTCTGCGTGCCTTGAACACATCTCCCACTTAATATTTCTAATTAAGGATTTCCTTAGGTAAATATTTTCCTGTTTTCATGATTCAAAAGTGAAAACAAATGGCTTGTTCATCTCTAGAATATGTAGCGTCTGAAGTGCCAGGCAAACACTAAAGCTGCGATAGGGTTTCTCAGCCCACAGTTTATATTGTTAACACTGAGAGATCAGATGTGCTTGGAAGCATGGAGATCTCCCTTTTCCTACAGTAGCTGGATCTCTGGGCCATACTGCATTACTATATAACAGTGCAGTTGGGTTTTCTTCCTTCCTCTTGGTGCCTTTTCCAAAATCCTGTTAATTCTGGAGTAGAAAGTAAAATACATGTTTGCAGGAATGTCTAATACGTGCCACAAGTAATATAAGGCTCTCTAACTGTCCGAGCATGGAATTCAGGAGTCTAATCTCTATGTAAGGTGCAATGCAATAAACCACTCGAATTACTGAACGGACTGGCATGCACAGGTTTCTTCCTGAACTTAGCCAAAATTTGCCTGCTGAGTTGGCACAGGCTGCTTTATTTTACAGTAATGCTGGGAGCAGCAGTGAAATCTGTGCTTCTCAAACTGACCGTAAAGCAACCCTTAAGAAGCGCAGGGTGCAGACTGTATCTTCAGTAGCTCATCCTGCCTCTGAGATAACTGATGCAAACTGTCCTGACCTCTGGATCATATACCTTTCTGGTGCTGTTGAAGAGCAGAGCATTTTTTTTTTGTGGACCTATGCCCCCAAATCCATCTGCTTTCATGTCAGAGCATAGTTCATGTTTGCAGAATTTTGATGCCCAAATAGATTAATGCAGGGTATTAAACTACTGTCAGCTTGCTTTTCAATGAGGATGAAGTTGCTTATCCCCTTTCTTTTAGCTATGCTTATTTTAAGTGTAATATTAGATGTAATATGTCCTGGTAAAGAAAATACATTTATCTCAGTGTAAGACCTCTTCGTAAAGGTCAAATTATGTGGCATATAGTATTCCACCTCTATTAAATTTTACTCCTTGATGCTTTAGAACATTTTAAAAAGTCACTTAACAGCTCATCCAGGTGTATTTCATGTCAACATATTTGCCCTCTAAGTTATGGGGGATGTTACCTTCTCCAGAGAGCTCACAGCTCTGGTTGATAGTGCGGAGTTCTGTCCCTAACTGGCATTGCAGGACCATGACTGATAATCCATCATGGGTTTTCCCGTCCTGCGAAGAGGAGGAAGGGCTGAGATGCAGACCTGGTGGGAAACGTGGCTAGAGTCGTGCAGATGCCATGCACTGGTGTCTGTAGCTGTGCAGTGGCTAACTGGTAAATAGGGGGAAAAGAGGATTCCTTCAAAAATACCCATGCAACCACACTGCTGGTCTTGTTGCACAGACTTGTTTTGAGTCCCTGATGGCACGGCCACATCTGGCTTATGTCTGCATTTGTTGGGAGGTTTCAGCTGTGCTACTCTAACACAGATCACAGGGGAAATGGATCAGGAGTGCGAATGAGCGAGCAAGTTGGCATCAAATCTAGGATCTTGTTGCATTTTCCTTAGAGCTAAAGCAGTTAGCTCAGATGTGGAGCCTTGGATGAGCTCAAGTTCTCTTCAGGGCTGCTAAGGTGTATTGAAGGCTGGGCTAAAGCAGGGCTCAGGTGACATCCCAATCTTTCTGCAGGCTGATGGAAAAGTTTCATGCACAGATTCTATTTCAGCTTGAAGGGAGCTCTTTCTCAGGGTGCTGGTTTAAAATACAGCAGTGTTGGCGCTGGATCTCACCTGTGAGGTGTGTGGGCTCTGGGTGTGTTCCCCTTTAGTGACAGCTTGTTACCATTTTATTGTCTAAAATAGGGATGGGCATCTGTTGTGAAACTGTCAGAGCTTAGCAAAAAACAGCAGTTAGGTACTTCTGTCAAAAGACAAGTACTTGAAACTCTAACCAAAACTCTCTCTAATGCAAGTTTCACTTTAAAATGCAGAAAGCCCAACACTACTTATCTTGCTCCATGGGCTTTGAAATTCCTTCTGCATTGGGCAGCATGCTATGGTGTGGGATAACGTGGTGGCTGCTGCAGAGCTCCCTGCATATTCTGTGCACTGCAGGGGAAGGAAGGGAGATCTGGTCCTGTTCCACCTATCTCTAGCTGCTTAATTATCCTTTTCTAGGTGATGAGAAAACGCTGAGACTTGAGGCCCCACCATCTTTGCCAGGTATATTGTGTCCATTGATCTTCCGTAAAATGCTTTTGAGTTTAATCTCTCTGTTCATCTCCGTAGCATCCATTATTCCTTGCAAAACATGTAGTTATAGATTCAGCAGTAGATGGTGGAAAACAGAGGAGTGCTCTGCACCTGACTTCTAGTTGAATGTACCTTTAGTACTGGGGATTATTTCTCCTATTTTGCAAATAAATCATTAATCATAAATGCTTGCACATAGGTAGCACTCACCTGGAAACTCTCCTGGACTCCAACGCCATTTATGTGGTACTTTTGGTTCTTTTGATATTTTCTGGCTCTAAAATGTGCCTGGTGAGCCTACAAGAATTGACAGAGCTGCCTTTAGGAAAACATGGACCCAGATGATATCTTCAGCCTGCTCAGTTGTGTGCTGGGGCAAAATGCAAGGGAGAAATCTGTGCCAACACTGAACTGGTCGTGCAGTTACTTCTTTGAAGATATCTGCAGGATGCATCTAGAGAGCTGGGGATAGGATCTATTTTCTAGGAACTCCGTAAACAGTTTGAAGAGTTCAGCAGATGGGACTGCTTATGACAAGATGCTGAAGCCGAAGGTCCCTGCAGTGTAATGGGGAGCTGGAGCTTTAAATTGCATGGCCATTAAGAAGCTCATAACATCAAACTCCTATCCTGCTGCTCAAGAAACCTAGACACACAGTGAGCTGGCAGCAGCACTGGCTCTTGGTGACCTTCCCCTTTCTAAGATCAGGTAGTGGCCTCTTCCACGGGAGGAGGCAAAAGCACCCTCAGCCTGCTCTCCACTGCAAATGGGAAGCAGGGATTCTCACCTTGCCTTAGCTTCCTTAGCTTACTGCTCATTTAGAGGAATCGGGAGATATAATTAGTGTTTATGAAACTCTTGGGGATAGTGCAAAACAAATTAAAAAA
>VXAV01005099.1:145796-168812 GCA_013399715.1 Alectura lathami | reverse complement strand
TTCAAAAGAAAAAAAAAAAAGAGCAGTTGTGCCAGAGCACCTACAATATTTACACAATATCTGAAGGCTGCCTGTGTTGGACTTTACTGTAAGGAAATGTGCGGGTGCCAGAACTTAAGCAGAAGGATGTTAAATGCATCCTTCTGGCTCATCAGTGCCATCCACGAGACCTATGGGAACGCTCAGTCCTCTACCCTTAAAAATAGTGTTCTTACTGGTTACCATCCAAAGCTTTCTGAGGGGGCAGACCACCTCTCCCTGGCCCTGCTGAGCTTTGTTTGGTGAGCAGCTGCTCCTCTGCAAGGGGATAACNACAGGCCTATTTTTTGCCTTGATCTCAACTTTCTGTTCTTTGCTTCCCCCTCTTCCTCTGTACTGTGTGGGGTAGTGAGTGTATAAAGACTCTGCTAAGACAAGCTTGAGTGGCTTCCTTTCAGCATGGAGACAGTATTTTCTTGCATTAATATTGTCTAGTTTCTTATAAGGAGGCCATATCTTCCTCCACAGCATTTAAAGTCAAAACGGCAAGGGCTATTAATGCTCTCGTTTAAAAGCTGAGATTAAAAGACTGCTCAAGGTTACCAACAGAATATCAGAGCTATTTTCTGCGTGTGAAAATGAGTCCTTGCATTCAGCAGCCCCATGGTACAATAGGGTATTGGATGTTCCACTTTTAAGCTCTGCACATCATGCCAGGTGTGGGATGGGGAACATCTCTGGGTCTTTGTGTAAGGATGCCTTGTTACTGATGGAGCCTCTTGTTTTTGAGCATGGTTTTCCATCCTGACCTTGTGTGAGGAGCAACAACACCTGCTGCAGCTGATAGGTTCTATATTTCTGGAAGTCTTCTCCCCCTGAGGTGGGGGCTTGTGTTGTGGGACCACCTTTGCCTTGGGGAAGATGTTCTTCCAGGAAGAGTGGATGATGGTCTAGGATCCTCAGGGAGATCACACCCAGGAGGTGTGCCTCTTGTTTTTGTGCCTGGACTGTCCAGAATTTCACCTGTTTTCTCTACTACTCCTGTGCTCACTATTTCTTGCCATGATCTGATACTCAGTTGCCTGCTCCACATCGGTTGTTTATCTGTGACTTCTTTTTTCCATGGAGTTGTATGTTCAGGGTGACTTCCACATGTATATTGGCGATCATCAAGGCAAGCATGACCCTGCTTTGAATAGCATTTATGGGATCAAGAAATACCTGTTTCAGCCCTAGCACACTCTTGTGCAAACGTTGACAGGTCAACAGTAGAGTGCATGTCTTTCAGAAAACTAATTCCCCAAGTGAAAGCTGAAAGGCCTCTGTGCTCCTGAAAACTGGATTTTCAGAGAAATTTCAAAGGCCACAGTGTAGGCTGGGAAGGAAGAAAAAGGCTAGTGCTTACGAATTCCTCTGGTCCTTGAGCTCATTCATATGATTTAAGCATAAGAATATGGTTTGGTTTAGCTAGAAGAGAGAGATTTATGGCTTTTGTAGGAAATAGGCTAGCCAGACAGACCTGAAAACCCTTTTGACTTTCAAACAAACAAATGCCGAACATAGCATGCTTTATTATCTTTTAATTGAATGGTGTCCTATGTCTCCCATTGACTGCAGGTGAATGCTTGGAATACTCAGCCTCTTTCAAAGCTCTTGGATTATATTGATCAAGGGGTAAATCATAAGAGACTTCAATGAAACAAATTCATTCCTTCTGTACATTTTGTAATATTCCTTAAGAATGAGGAAGCTCTCCCTTCCTGGAATTTGACTGCCTTTAGATGTTTGATCAGATCCCATGTGAGACCAAGTGGTATGTTTTGGCTCTGCATTAGATCTTTGCCTTTCTTGAAGTTATTAGGGAAGCACAAAGTCCTGGCTAGGAGTGGATTTCTTTACATTCTGATTATTGCTGAAACCCACGTCTGGGTTTCCATTTTTAGTGGAAACAAAATTGATGTCTGTTTTTAACAAAAACAGAAGTTGGGCTAAGGCTCCTCTTTTTGCTCTTCTGTGTGGGAAGGGCAAGGGAGGGAATTGTGAGGGAAGTTGAGGCTTGACAGTGTTTCTGTTCAAGTCCATTACTTGTTGATTTTCTTAATCTCGATAAACGCAAACATCCTCAAAGTGGCTGAGGCCAGCTGTAGATGCTCCAAGGAATTCAGAGCCCTCTGCTTCTTCCTGACAGCTGGCACTTCTGTAAGCACAGATCGGTGTTGAATTGTGGTGGGCATGTAGTGGCAATGCAGGCTGGCGGCAGGAACTGTTGGTAGATCGGGCTTAGAAGGACTTGAGCAATCTTTCACCCACAGCTGGATGAGAGTGTTTAAAGCACCGGAGCCTCGAGTGACAGCCAAAGTATTTTTGGTATTGCACAGGGAAAGAAGCAAGGTTTAAGCAGAGTAGGTTGAGGAATGCTGGTTGTTTCATAAGACAGGATCTGATGTTTGGGATGTTGGCTTAGTGTTTGTCTCCTTTGTCTCTTTGGAAGCTCACTGACCTCAGCTGCGATGAAGCACAGCCAGCTGGGTACAGGTCAGTGTGGCTGCTGCTGTATGATGGCAGTTGGGTATTTGGGAGCCTCTCTGAAATAAATTGGGTTTGGGTGTCCCAATAACTGAATGAATACTTTACCCACTAACTATGACATAAAATGGCTTCAGTAGCTGGAGTGTGAAACCCTAGAACACAAGGATGTGTTGGGAATTCTGGCTAGGTCTTTTGGAGCACACTTTTGTGTATACTAGGTGTTCCTCCTGTATGCATCTGGGCTGCCCATGCAGAAGCTGTTCTGCCTCTGAAAATATTCCTGGAAATATTTCCAGCTGCATCAGGGTGTGCATCAAGAACTTACCATGAGACAGCTGTGCTTTTCTTTACTCCTAATCTTCTTCTGTTCTCCCCATTCCTCCTCACTTTGGTGATGATGGTGAGGACCCACAACAACCCAGTCCCCAAAACATAATCACAGCTTTGCAGCAGCAGATACATCCTTGAAGATACCGAGTGCAACTTGATGGTGTCCCTTATACCATGGCTGCAAGTGTTTGAAATGCATTTGCAGCATTAAAGTGAGTGACATTTCTTAACAAGGACAGATAAATGGATGGAAGTGGTCACAAGATATTTCTATGAAATGGTTTTAATTCTGCACAGTCACCTGGAATATCAACATCGAGTTTCTGAGCTGCTCCTTGAGGTGAAGGGAAAGGCAAACCTGTGCTTTGTGCTCCTGTGAGAATTGATGTTTCAGTTTCTTGACTCCATTAAATATGTACTGACTTTTGGAGGAGGCTCTAGCAGTTCTCCTACTTCAGACTGGCAATCTGTGGTTCCTTCATTCAGCACCCTTTCTGTTTCAGTTTGGTTGAAGTCTTTATCTTGGAGGTCTAGGACCTACAACTGCTATGAAACAGGTGCTGCCTTCTACTCCACTGGGTTAATTGTTTAAGCAACAGACAGTCCTTTAAATCCCTTAATCACACTTCACAGGTTTGTTGTGCTTAGCACACCTGTAGCTGTCTCACTGTGCCTACAATCACCTCACCCATACCATGTTCATTATTTATTAACGTAATGTCAAAAGTGTATTGGCATTTCCTAGGTGTTACTCAAGCTTAGCCCTGCAGGCCATGTTTTGATCTCCTGACTTATTGCAATGAGACAAAGGCTCCCTGATATAAAAAGGCTTAATTGCAAAATAAGTTCTGCTTGGTGAGATTAGTGATTTAGGGTTCTGTTTGGAAATGATCTGGGATGAAACCTTTTTTTTTTTTTTTTTTTTTTTTTTTTAAACAAAGGAACAGGTTTAGATGAAGCAATAAATTGTTAATGTAAGCTAATCACCATTTAGTTTGCAGATACATGGCCTGACTGTTAGCTGGTTATTAAGATGGATCTGAAGCAGTAATGCTACTAGGACTGTAAGGAATTGCTGCTGTAGCTTTCTAATAAGGTTAACTAAGCATCAAGTGAATTTCTAGGTGGCTTGAGCAAAGCCAGAGCGTCTTATTTTGAGATGCTGCCAAACAGCCCCTCAATCAAAAGATGAACTGGGTTGCAGGTCAGCTTTGCCCTTGAAAATTTCAGGTACCCAGGGGCAGAGGCAGATCTTCACTAATTTATATCTAAACTGTGGTAACATGGACTTGGGGGAGTGAACTGGGCTGATGAAGGTGTGAGGCTTTCAGTCATGGAAATATTAAAGAATAAATAAAAATCATCCAGGATATGACAGAAGGGGGAGAGCATCTCCCTTCAGAGAGAAGGAATTCTTCTGTGGATATGCTGTTTGCTGTTGCCCATCTTTGGCAACAGGCAGTCTTGTTACTGGCTGTTTTGTCACAGTGGCTTTAATGTTTTATTTATTTATTTTATTTATTTTCCCTACTGGTTTAGCAAATGCTTCTGAGGGACTTCAGTTTAACTCTGAAGTTTTCTGGTACCTGCAGGGTAAGACCAAAGTTTTCAATGATGGTATTGCAGGAATTAGTTGGGAGGACTGGCCTAGGTGCACAAAGAACTGTGCTCTGAGCATGGGGCATGATCTTTAAGATAAATGTGACTTCTCACCAGGAGACTTTCCCTGCTTGCAGGCTGCTAATTGATTCTCTTCCTTTCGGGAATGAAGATCACTACATGAGGAAGCAGTTGGCTCTGCCACTTGACCCAGAGGAACACTTCCATTAAGTTGTGGTATCTCGCTGCGTATCCATGTCCCTGGAGGAGCAGGGGCTGCCTGCCTCCTTTGTCTGAGCACATGAGAACAAAGAGCTGCTCTGCTGAAACAAATGCAAGCAGCCGACTTAGGTGTGCATCGCCTGCATGGTGCTTTATCTTTATAAGGGAAGGAGGTTAACGCATAACAGGCTCTACCAAAGAGCTGTACCCCCACTGGGACCTGAAGCAGAGATGTTAGCTTTGAGTGGGCTGAAATGTGTTGACTTTCCTCTTGCTAAGGTCATGGAAGTGAATAGGATTTCAGAGAATGAATCAGCCCAGGCACTGGCTTGTATGAGCTGGTAACAGTAAGGAGGCACCCTTTTTGTTACCCGACTTTATTGGCAATTTTTTCTTGCATATCTTGAGACTCAGTGCTACCAGGGAAAACACCAGATGCTCCCTGTTTATACATGTTTTACTTAAGTGTTCCCTTTTGTTTTGAGCATCCTCTTTGAAGCTTGAAATGAAAATATCTTGGATTTCTGCCTCTTAGCTTATTTTGAAGCAGTGTAGTTAGGGGAAGAGGTCCAAGGTTATAATCAATGGGCCAGACATCTCTACTTTGGAAACAGCTGGACAAGGGAACATGTCATGAGCTATCCAGCTGTGGGTGAGAGGAGGGGCGGATGTGATTTTCTGGCATCCTCTGGCACAGTGGCTCTTCACTAGAGGTTCTCATCATCCAAATCTGGAAATGATGCCTGCCAGCTTGGTTCAGATCACAGCTCAGGTCCTGGATGCTGCTGTCTGGATGAGTCTGCATCTGCTTTTTTGTTGTGTGACTCCCAGCAAGCTGTGTTCAGGCTGGGACTTGTGCCATGAGCGGGTCAGGTGGAAAAGAAACTGTGTTCAGTACTATGGGGACATGTTACCAACACAGAGTGTTTAACAGGCTCTGAGGATGAACAAAAACCATTCAGATCTTTAATAGATGAATTTGCTCATGTGTCTTGAGTTACAAGTAGAGTTTTGAGACAAATTGTATTACTAGTTGTATCCAAGCCATGTCTTCACAGAAAGCATTCCCCTGTTTGCATCTTTGCCATACAGTCAGGAAATCTGTCTGTCCGGTGTGTTGTGCAGCTGGAGGTCTGTCACTGGGCTGTAGGTAGCAGTCCCAGTAAATCATGTGAATCCCTGATCTCCTTGTGACTCTGAGCCAAGAGTCACAGCACAGTGTATGGAAAAGCTTGTAATTAAAGGCAGGGATGTTCAAAGAAGCCTCAAATGGCTGAGTATGTGAACTCAATTGCAACGTCTTGGGGCTTGAACTCCTCAGGCTGTATCCATGGACAACCTGATTTCCTCTTCCATGGATGCAGCTTATGACTGGGACTGCCCTTTGTCTCCATCATGTATTTTGCCTCAGGGAATGCAGTAGCTGCAGCAGAAAGCTGCTTCTGCCAGCATGCAACCTGTGCTGGCTGCCTAGATTGGGATCTGAACAGTTCTGTTGGAGACACACCAAGCAAGGCCTGGAGGCAAGCTCTGAGGAGAGGCCAGGAGTATGTCTGCTCTCAGCGTTTTCCCTCAGGCTCCTCCTTCCAAAAAAATCCCTCCTTTTAGGGAGCTCTGGCTTCACAGGCCTCATATTCCAAGCTGCTTTATGGCATCTGCTTTTCATCTCTCACCTGGGAAGCCTGGTGGCTGTGTAGCTGGAGGGGCCGTGGGTGAGCTCCGTGTGCTGCCCGCAAGGAAGAGTCTGCTGTCCTCCATCTCTGGGTGGAACAAGGGGAAGCCACTTTAGCCCCGGTGCCAGCAGCAAGGCTGGCAGATGGCTGCAGGCTGTGTGGGGAGCATCCCAGCACCCCACAGCTCATTGCTTCGCTCCCAGTGCCTGAAGGATGCTTCTCCCACTTCCACTCGTCATCCAGCTGTGTGCAGCTGGGCCTTGCAAACAGCATGGTTAGACCTGAAAAGTGGTCCCAAGCAGGCTGGGCACTGGCATGTTTAAAATCTGGATGAAACCCTGAGTGAGACTATCCCAAAGATCTTGGTCTGTTTTCACACTGTTACATGCTTGGTGACACAGTGGGGACTTGTCTCAGGTCACCTAACTGGCTTTGTAGCAGAGAATGAACGTGTGCCGAGGGCCAGCTGCAAACCTGGGATCCTGCCTGCAGAGTTGCCCCTGGTGGGTGATGGCTTGAAGCAGCACCCAAGAGCACCTCTTCTCCTCCCCGTTTTTTTTGCGTGGCTGGAAAATGCCTGGGGAACTTGGAAGCCCGGTGATGATCTGCTGGGTTCAGGTCTGCTCCATGATGTTGGGTTTCCCTGGTTGCATCCTGTTCCATTGCCAGCCTGCGCTTAGGCAGAACTTGGAAACAAAGCACATTTCCTGACATTTCCAGGGCTCTGCCTTGCACATGAATGAACTTGCAGAAACCCATCTTCCTGGCAAGAGCTGGAAAGTGGGTGGGACAGCAAGAACCGGCCAGAGAGGGTGAAATCCACACTCAGAAAGGAACTTTCACTCTGTCCTGCATTGCCTCAGGCAGGGATTTGGATCTGAGGAGCAGCTCCTTCATCAAAGTTTGGAAGAAATGCATAAAACAGGAAAATTTGCAGGGTGGTGAGAGTGTAGCCCACGGCTCTGCTCCGTGCATGGGTGCTGCCTAACCAGCTTTACAAGTCTGCCTCCACACAGTGTTCTCACTCCTGCTCCTCCCTGCATGGATTCACTGCTGGCAGGGAATGGACACGTGTCAGGGCATCCTGCTGCCTGCGTCACTAGTGAGCAAACTCTTGGGCTTGCACCAAAACCCAGGCTGGCTTAGAGGATGAGCAACTTGAGTTTTTCCCACAGCTTGGCCCTGAGTCTTGCCCTGTCTTCTGCTCAGGTCAGATGGAACGAGGTCCTAGTCCAGCCCTGCCTACAAGTGACTGGGAATGATCTATTTCAGGCTGTATATGGAGGATTTTGGGGTGTTGAAGTGTCACCAGGTGAAGCAAAGGGACAAAGCTGCGATTCTTTCTCTGTTCTGGTTTTCAGACAGGGATAAAGGAGAGGGATCTCTTGTTCTAGTAAATCACCAGTCCAGGAGCTACACAAACTCCTTGCTTGACAGTGTGCAATGGAAATTCTTTTCCCCTTCAAATTAAAATGTATTCTAAAAGGAACCATTTTTCTCCTTACGGTGTGTGTGGGACAGGGAGGGATGAAGAGGGCCACAGAAAATACCACTATTTAAAAACAAAAATGAATCAACACTGATCCTTTTCCCATGCAGGAATCCCAAGACTATCTAATTTTGCCTCATCTAAACACATCATTACAAGTTTTTGTGCAGCTGTTTGTATGATGCATTTCATGGGAAACTTACTGGAGAGGTGACTGATCCTTCTAACAGATTTGGGAGGGGAATGTTGTGTGAATATTCAGGTTGAGATGCAGGAGCCTCAGTTGTACAGATGGACAGCTGAACCTTCACCAGAGAACATCCTCCTCTCTGAACTTATTAGATTAGAGCTGATTTTGAAGAGTAATTTGCAGTTGTCATGAACACAAAAATATCTATGAATACAAAAGCTGAATAGTAGGGAAAAATCTTAATTTGTGAGAGTGAAAAAGCCATGTCCAGGAGATACTGTATGGGATGGACGGGTCTGATCTTCCTGGGGGTAAGTCTCAAGTCATGCACCATCAGAGCGGGATTAGGCTTGGATTTCATTTCAGTTCTCTTGCAGTTTAGTCTGGAGTTTCTAATCATGGAGATTTTTCTGCCATGAATCTGGAAGAATGAAAGTCTTCAGACAAAAAGGATCACTTAGATTTCACTGGGGACCACACAGTGTTGATGCTGTTATAATTACATGGGAATCCAAAAGGAAAGCATCTTTTTAGGCCTGGGAATAGAGCAAGCCATCAAAATAGTCCAGAAGAGCAGGCAAGATCATGCACAGCACGAGGGTTCACATGCTGCTGCTACCCTTGGGAAAACAGTTAGGTCCTGCTAATACGTCAGCTCTCCAGGTGTTTAAAATGGAGCAACCTGTACCCAGATCACTGCTTGAAAGTGGTACAGCAAGGAAGGTGTCTTGAGGTCTTAAGGTGTCCTGCTGCAGACGATGGAGGTCCTTGGAGTCTTTGCTGCTATCTTTCTGCCTGGGGGAATCATCTCTTTCTAATTGCATGCTGTTTCATCTCCTTGCACATGCAAGCTGTGCTTATCACTGGGCTATCAGATCTGGCAGGTCTGCAGGGAGGCTTTTACCACTGGCTCCCACCCCGAGCTTCTCCCTTCAGCCAAGACAACACCTGTGTGTGGTTGCAGCACTTCTCTTGTGGTCCTCATCTGCTGGCCTCCCCCAGAGACCACAACGTGCTATGGCCAGAGGGAAGAGGTCGGGCTCCTCACTTTGCCCTGTGTGCAGGCATGTTCTCAGCATCAGCATTGCTCCATTCCCTTCCCTGATGGAGACCTGGTGCTCCAGGCATGGCCTCTGTGTCACTGTTGGACAGTCCTGAAAGGACACAGCTCCGGAGTGACGTTTTTAAAGGGGTCAGCTGGTTTTGTGGCCAGGTGAGGGTCCTGCTCTGTGTCTGGTGCAAGATGGAAGCAGTGCTGTTCAGGGAGGGATTAACGTGAAGAGGTTGGGCCCCTCAGTGGCTCTGGAAGAAAGCAGGAGGAAAAGAGACTTTTTTAATGTGGGATATAATAAGATGCCAAAAGTCAGTCCTCCAGGAGGCGAAGACCCAGGTAACAGACTTGACATGGTGCATGCTCAGAGACAATGGACAAAGAAACACAATGACCTGGGCACAGCCCCATCTCTGTCCCTGAACAACACAGGTCCTGCCACCATCCCTGGGGCAAATCGTTCTCCGTATCACCCCTCGGCTCTGTGAGCAGGGACGGGAGGGGCTGGGGGCTGCAGCGCGGGGCGGCGGCCACAGGAGGGCACCGAAACGCTGCGGAACTCGGGGCGGAGGCGGCTTCCCAGCGCCTCCGAGGGCTCCTTAGCGGGAAAGAGGGTTTTCTCCCTTTTTCCTTTTTTTTTTTTTTTTTTTTTTTTTTTTTTTTTTTTTTTAATTCATAAATCAGCATATCGGAGATTTAGGCAGTGTTGGAATAACAAACCGCCAATGTCACTGCCTAGTGCTGTTTGTCTTTCATCCTGGGGTAATTTTCCTCCAGCCCTAGTGCTGATGGCTTTCACACCCTTGTTTTGCTCGTCTTCAGAATCAGGGAGTTCTATTAAAGTGCGGCAGTACCGGCTTCAAGGGAGCATCCTAGTTTCTGTATTCTGAATGCTGGAGATGGGGCTCTTAACTGAGACAAAAGTGACAGACAAATTCAAAAGGATCCCTCAGCTACAGGGCTCAGGTGTGCTTTGCCATGCTAGTGAGGCTGCAACTTGTCTGGCATCTCTGCAAGTATTTCAAGCAGAGAATGCTTAGTATGCTTAGTTTTTTGGTCCAAAATGGTGACAAGCAGAGGTTTTCCTAAGCAGCAGCAGTTCTGCATGCACAGGAAGGTGGTGTGGGATCCAGTTCCATTTCAGCTCAGCTTCAGAGGATACTCAGACACAGCTTGAAATTGAAATGTTTATTTTCCCTCTTTCATTCCAACTTTTTAGCCTGACTCAATTTTGTTCTGACTTCTGGAACACATGTTGAAGTCAAATCCCATCTTGGAATATCTCAGAATTTCCATTTTGGAAAATATTTCAAGATTGTGAATTTTATTTTTCCTTTCACCTTGAAATCAAGAGGAAATGAAATAAACAGCCTGGCATCTCTTTGGGAGACAAATTCCTGTTTTCTGATCTTGTGCTGGCTTTCTGATCTTGCTGATGTGTTGAACTGGGATGATGGCTTTGCCATGCTGGAACACATTCGCAACAAGTCTCCTGCTTTATCCTCTGCCTGGCTTTTAGTACTAAGGACACAGGAAAAACTCCCAGATGCAGGACTGAGTCCCAGTGAACAGCAGTCTGTGCTTTGAGTTCCACAGATGGGTATTCTCTCAGGAAAGAGTTATAATCTGCCACCAACTTCTTCTTAGAAAAAGGGCCTAAGACCTGGGGATGGAGCAAGGGTTTTGCCCAGAATATCCAAGAATGGAGAGGCGATATCTTTTGGTTTCTGCAGTAAGTGTACTGAGAGCTGCACTGAAATGGGGAAATCTCCAAAATCTCCAAGCAAAACAGCAACTTAGTCCTAGCTAAAAGGCAAACGCCAGCACTGTGCTGTGCAGTGACTCGCTGCCTGGCCCCAGTAGTTCGCCCCCTTCCCCTGCTGGTGGCAGTGCTCTGACTCCCAGCCCCGGTGCCCAGGGCTGACGGGCGGACCCCGCTGCAGCCCGACAGACGTGACCTGAGCGTGGCCCACAGCAGACCTTTAAACGGGGAAAAACTGCCTGAATGACTGGAGGTTTTCTGTCAGAGCTTGAGGTAGGTGTTGTGCTGGTGGATGGAGCCTTTGGGGGACAGAACTGCTGCTGGCCCTGTGCCCACAAGTTCTTGTTTCTCACTTTTTGCATCCATTTTGTAAGGGCTTCATGGCAGAAGTGGCAGGCGCAAGTGGGTCCAGGGACTTCCCTTTGTGATCAGCTCAATCCTCAGGTTTTTTGGATTGAATTCCCCCAAGAGCAGCAAACCACAGAAGAGCAGTAGGGCCTAAAGGGAAGAAGATTGCTGCAGTGCGTGCTCACATCTCCCTAAAGGGTCTTGGGGAGGAGGGGGAGGGTGCCACAGCAGAGAGAAATGGCTTAACGTTGTCAGCCCTGACTATTCATCTTCAAATAAATGAAACAAGTTTTTTTCCAATAAAAATGCACTCAGGCTAGAGAAATTTCAGGCTATTCAGTTTGTAAAAAGCACAAGGGACAGGTACACTCTTCAGAGTTTTTCCAAAGCATGAATCTTCGATTCTCAGCTTGCAATTTCTCTTTGATGTAGTCCTTTACCAAACAGTGTAATATTAAAGCAACCCCTCTCTCAACTAATAAACTGAGAAATGGGAACATCACCTGCGAAATAAGGATTTATGTTGGTGAAGCTTTGATAATTTAATACTTAAAATATTTTTTTTTTCCAGTTGGCAAAACCCAGAACTTTCTGCAAGGTGGCAAACAAGTGAATGAAGAAAAGGCAGAGTCAACTTGGAGCTGTGAGGTTTAAATCAAAACATGCACCCTTAAAAATAAAAAATAGAAATCCCAGGGGCTTTAGAGGCCCCAAGGAGGGTAATCCATCTGCCTTGGGTTTAAGCTGGTGGCTTGGGTTGTTCAAAGAGATAGCACGTGTGTGGGAATATTTCCACTGCTAAATGAAGATATTCACTCATCAAAGCGGGAACCTGCAAACGTGTGTTGCATAAAGGGCGAAATTCCAGGCATTCTTGGGGAAATTGCAACTTTGAGACTGCAGAATCGAGCCCATATCAGGTGAAATGCTCATAGACCATCACGGGGGTCAGTCTTGCACATGAAAGCAGGATTGAATGAACAGCGAGTGCCACAGTGGGTCCTAGCATTGCTCCACGAGGGGGAAAGGAGGTATTTTCTGTTCCTTTTGGACTAGAAATTTCTTCCCAGCACAGTATTGCAGTCATCCTGATAACCACAGCTCCGTCTGGCCATCAATTATTCATAGAGACCCCAACACCACTGGGACTTTACACATATAAGAAGCAGCAGTGTTTTTGCTGTTAATTGGACGGTCAAGTTCTACTCTCCTGAGGGCCAAGGTGAACTTCCCATCGACCCTAAACCTGGTTTCTGGAGGCTGGAACGGAGCCCAGGGTGCTCAGGGCAGGTGGGTTCATGGCACTTGCTGTGCGGAGCTGGTGGGCTGCGGTTGCTTCTGAGTAACCTGAGGTAAGAGAGAAGGACAGATCCCGGCCCTGTTGAAATCAGAGGCACTGCTTCCTGGCTCCCATGGGATCGCCCAGCCTGATGCTTTGGTCTGGTAACAAGTTTCTCCTTCCTGTAATTCCTTTGATCCTCCACTTGTGGGAAGAGGAGGCTCTCTGTTAAAGAACAGTATTGGGCACTCTTGCCTTTCACTTGCTCTGCTTCAGGTCATTACTGTCCTTCCCTCGTTCCTGCAGCTAGCTGCATCATCCTTGTTGCCAGTGGCCAAACACTGATGCACAACTTAAGAATTCTCTTTTTGCACTGAAACCACCTAAAAATCCACCGTGTTGAATGCAGACAACAGCCCCCTGAGCGGAGGTTGTTGTAAGCATCTAATTATGCTGCAGAAACAAACAGGAAAGAGGCTGATGTGCTGCAAGCAGGTGCCCAGTGATACTGGAGATGAGTTGTAGGGCTGGGAGAACATCAGGGCTGCATCCTTTTGTGCTGTAGTGTTGTCACCTATAGCCCCACAGCAGTTTTATCTCTTCTTCCTTTACAAACCAAGAAGGGAAACCTTCCAAGTGGATTGTCTTTACCTTGGGGGCTGCCTTTGTTCACGTGTGTGTGGTGGTACCAGTGGTGCTTGATTCTCAGTGCAGGACTTGCATGGTGCGGAACCACACCAAGGCAGCTGTGTGCCCTCTTGTTTGGAATGTTTTCCCTCTTTTGGCAAACTACTGGAACTAAAACAGGGACAGTCTTAACACAGACCTGTCGTGCACCTCCCTGCTCTTATAGGGTTCCTTTATTTAAAGACTTTGGTGCTTGAGGATTGCCTTGACAGCCAAAACTCAGTGTCTAGAACAAGAGTGCAGCTTGCTAACAAGTTTCAGGTGACAAGAAGTGCCCCTCTTTGCCTGTTCATTGCAAAAATATTCCCCTGCCTTCTTCGCCTTTGTCTGTCCAGTAGCCCTAAGTGGCTTTTGAAATGTGTTTATCTGAAATTCTTTACATTTTTACCTTCGTCCCATGCATGGGAAGCACCAGGGTTGAAATCAGTGCTTAATGTACATCTGGTGGCTGGCCTGGCGCAGTTATCTAGAGGAGACGATCCTGTTGAAGGAAGAAGAGAACAGAAATCAGCCCAGTGCCCCAGTGTGAACACAGGTGATAAATGCACCCCTGTGATTACATTTTTCTGTGTGTGTCAGCCTCACTAAATAATCCCTGCTAGGAAGAAGGTGAAGGAAGCAGGGAGCTGTAAATTACAGCTCAGCTTAATTAGCTGGCATGGGTCTGCTGCGGGGCCAGGCTAGGAATACACAAAATCTTTATGTAGAAGTGGTTATTAGCAGGAGATGCAATGAAATGGGAGTTTCAAGCACTTGGTGTCTTGTGGTTGGATCCTCTAGTGTCCAAGAAGGTGCAAACTCCAACTGGAGCTTTTCCTGCCATTGGGACTTCCTTAACATTTCTCTCTCCCCTGTGGATTCTCCAGTGTCTAATAATATTGCTAATAGGCTGCAACGTGAGCTCAACAATTTCTTTCAGTGTGGGCATTAATAGGTCTCGGGATACCGGAGAGGGCCCTATTTTCATAAAACTTATAAGAACTGTAAGACCTCTGCCCCCTCCGCCAAGCTGGTTTGGAACCGGCCAAAAAATTTGAAAGTTATTGGAGGCAGGGGAGATGAGTATGTTTATTTTATTTATATTTTATATATGTATCCCACGTGCAGACTGGTTGCATAAACCTCATTTCTTAAGAGACCAAGCTTAAACCTTATGTTTGCCTTGCTATTGTAATAAACTCTGTCTCCTTTTATTTACCCACCTGTAGGATTTGATGATTTCCCCTTTTCCCCACTCCTCAATTTCCCCACATCCTGTTCCCGAAAGGGCTGGGGCCCTTCCCAAGGGATCACTTCAGGCTGTTTCCCAGGAGGTCTGCCTTGAAGGATACTGATACGTAGGTGCACATATGTTTTGCTGATATTAGTTGTGCTGCAGTGAGAGGGAAAAGTGCATACAGAGATGCAGTTTACTCTGGTCTTTCCCAGAGGCAGTTTAGATTTGTGTGGCTTCTTCTGAATCTGTCAAAGGCACCTATATTCCCATGGAAGAAAAAAATACCACAACATTGCAAAATAGGAGTGACATGAGAATTTAAAATGTATTTAGTCCAGGAGGCCACTTATTGTCTCGGAAAGGGTCCCTCTTTTGGGGACTTGTGTTCTGGATGATGCCCAGAAAACCCAGCAACCCTATTTCAGAATTTGAATCGACGAATCAATGTGCTTTTAAAGCTCAATCTGTACGTGTGCACACAAATTACCCCCTCACACACGCACCGTTATGTACATGTTTTCCTCTCCCAGCATTCCAGCCTGCTTGGGTTGACCTTGTCTCTCTCAGTGATTTAGGTTTTAGAGAAGGAATGGGTAAGGATTTGCTTTGACATTTAAAGGCAATCCAGGTAATTGATAGCACTGGCAGCGTCCATCTCTCCCTCCATATATCTGCACAACAGTATCTATTTTTGACATAGCTGACACGCCATTTCCTTTGGCAGCCCAAGGGCGGCTCATCTTTAAATTAAACTCGTCTCCGACCCTTCCAATCTGCGAGCTGTACAGAGGCAGACACTGGTGGGGTATATCATCTGGAGACTGTGCAGGCATATTTGAGCAGGGTGATGTATTATCAAAAGGGCTCTGCATTACTGCTAGCTGGAACCAAAACAAGCTCTAAAGTATTAACTAATGACATGGGAAGTCCCTTAGGTATCTAATCACCTTTAATGTTCAGATTTAGAAGACAACTTTAAAGGAAGAAAAAGAGATTAGCGGGTCAGGTCAGAGCACCCCTTACCCCTCCCTCTGCCCCCAAAATACAATTGGCTTTTTAAAGTCAAAATCAGATTCATATTTCACCTCATCAGTAAATACACCATCAAAAACCAGGCCCTAGATCTTGCATCTTGGGATAAAGCTTCGCTGAAGTTTGGAGGGGCTTGAACCTTTGTCTTGGATCGGAACCGGTGATGGGTCTGGGGTCTGGGAAGCCCCCTTGACAAGGGCTGACTTGAAGCTTGGTTCTGTCCAGCTGTAGGAATAGGAGCCCCCCTACAGAACCTGAGCTGCAGATCTCCAGGTTTTCATGCACATAGGCTGCTCGAACTCAAATCTGGCTTGTGTTAATCCCTGCAGGGTTTAGCTCATGCCACGGCTCCCTACCTGTACAGAGGTGCTAAAGAACATGCCCATGTCACATGGGAAGGCTGTTCGGGGCGGGGGGAGGTTGGAAACACTGATGTGCCCCCCCAGACCTGGGCCAGCATGTGGCTTGCAGAACTGACTCTCCAGACAAAAAGAAGAAAATAAAAATCCCTTGTCAGTAAATTCAATTTCCAGTGTTAGCATGGGCCCAGCTGTATTCTTTTGACTCAGAAAGCTAAGGGCAAAGGCTTTCAATCCTTCACTTTACCCAGTGGGCCAATTTTTGCCTCTTGCACCAGCTTTGAAGGGGAAAGGGATTAGGTTTCAATTTCCACTTGAGGATGCTGCTGCTGTTGTGTATACCAGGAGAACATCTGTGTGAAGCATGGGGAAGAAACCCCACAGGTGGCACACCAGCCTGGCATGGTGTCCTATGGGAAAACCATCTGAGAGTCAAGCAAGAGGGAAAATTGTCCTTGCAGATTTGGCACAAATCATGCAGCCTGCTGTTCAGGAGTTGTTGCAGCTCAAGGGCACTGGATCCTGTTGCACTGTGACTGTGCCTAGCCCACCCGGACCTGGCAGGGTCAGTGCTGTGACGGGGGAAGCTGCTGGCTGATTGTTTTCTTCCAGCAATGCTTTGACATGTCATGGACTTGTTTTTTCAAAACTTTCACTTCAATCCTTGCTTTTTCAAAGGTGGCCTGTAATCCTGAACTCCCTGTTGCTCCTAGGAAATTAATGAAACCCAGAGATACTCTGCATCCCTCTAAGTCAGATTACTACAGGCTCCAAATAAAATTCTGGGTTAGCAAAATGTTTTCTTTTCCTTCTCTTCACTCTCTTCCACCATCTCATCAAAAAACACTTAGGAACAAGCCTAATAACTTTGCCATGTCCTCATATCCTTTTCTGGTTCTCAGCCAGCCCATACTTGCCTAGCTTCCATTGATACTGATTCCTTGAGAGCACAGGCTATGTTAAGGTAAGGTTTGATACCCTTGAAAAAGAGAATGTCTAATAATTAGGGGAGCTGGGCCTCAGGTGGGAAGACAAGCATGATGGAGAGGAAGAAGACTAAAGTCTTTTATTTCTTCTTTAAAATCAAAAAGATGATCACTCCCCAAAAATAAACGTGGAATTGTATCCAAGGGTATGCATACATCCAAGGGCTGCAGTGACGTAAGTCACTGGATATATATGGTCTCATTTGTAATGATGTCACCTCTCTGGATGTATTTATAACCTTGCCATTTGTGGTTTCCAATCATTTGTTCTTGTTAGATAAATACACGGGTGAGGGGCTTGGTGATGTTGTGGCAAACCATGGGAGTGAAGCCTGAGCACTTCCTGATGGTGCTGCTGGGCTGGAAGAGTGGAGGGGACAGCAGCTTCCCTGTGCAGTCAGCCACCACGGGTGGTGCTGGTGAGATGCTGCCCTGAAAATACGGAATGGGGAATGCTTGTGATTTCTTTTCCCTCTTTTCTACCAGCACCTCTAGGATGGCAGTAGCATTGCCGTACCAGATGTATGTTAATCTCAAGGACCTTTTGTAGGACTTGGACATACTTCCTAGGGCACGAATTAAGGCAATCAGGGCACTTGCATCAGCCCACTCAGAGTGATGTGTATCCAGATTCAAAGAGGCTGCTAGGTAATTGCTCGTCCTGGTGTCACAAGGCTTTTCTAGTGCCTTGTGCCAATCCATGTCCAGGCTGAGAGAGAACAGATGCTATCTGCTGGATTTGTAAAATGGACAGCTTAAATCACAGGTAGTAAGATGGGTAAGAATAAGTGGGTACCTCTTCATAGACGTGGTCAACAAGGATAATCACTATGGCAAAATCCTGGGGGGGATTAAGGGGGAGGTATGAGTGGGCATCTGCATTGGGTTGCTGACACTGAGCCGATCCATCACTGACTTGTGCACCCTGTCCCTCCCTGGAGAGGAGGGGATGAAACAAGCACTGAAAGCTAGCTGGCACGGCTGCCGCCTTCACGCTCTGCTGGCGCTCAGCCTACTTTCATGTTTCACTTCTGATTATTGAAGTCCAAATTGTAATGGGAGATGATTAGAACTGCAGAGAGCCGATGATGCCCACCTACGGGCGAAGTAGCGGAGGGCTGCACCGGGAAAGCCGGGTGGGCAGCAGTCCCGAGTGGCTGACTGCCAAGGTGGACAGCAGCAAGCTCCTATGGAAGGTAAAGGAACAGGCTGGTGTCAAGTCAGAGGCTCTGAGGAAGGACTTTAGAAGGCAAATTTCCCAGCTGCAGTCGTCAGTGACCCACTTTTTCCTTCGAGAATGATGCTATTTTGAGATTGTGAGGCATAACCTAGGTGATAATGTTGTCCCAGCTCTGCTCTTGCCTTGCTGATAGGACCCTAGAGAATATAGGACATTCTGGTGCGAAAGCATCAAATTTCTTTGGGGTCTGCTATTGTCTGGGGCATGTCTAGGAAAGGTTTGTCTCCTGAAGAAGTCAGCTGCATGGGAGCAACTGGTGGCTCCATCAGTGAGTGCTCTGGCTGATGCCACATCAGCACCGATTTCTTGGAGGACTGCACTGTTAGCATATTGCATGCCACTGGCCCAGCCCCAGGGATGTCGGCATTCATCTCCCTGCATCTCCTGAGAGTGCTGTGAAAACCATGTTGATCATGGGACAAATATCCTCAGTATTCAAAGAAGCACAAATATTTTCTGCCTCTTTATGCCAAAAACAACAAGGGTGTTTGAGGGCTGTTTTATCCTGTCCCCTCCCTGCTCTAGCATAAGGCTGTGGTTCCTGAATAGGGCCTTATAACACTGTTACTGTGGTTCATACCACTTGCCTTTCACTTCTCTATCTGCCAGTAAGCAAGATCCAGCCATGGCACCAATCTAGGGAGCTGCCAACGTGTCTGTCCGTCTGTCGGAGCCTGGGCACCTATGCTCTGCTGAGCAAGGTTAACGGTGGTTTGGGTGACAGGGTGCCATTTGTTCTGCCTTGGTAGATCTGCCTAGATGCTGGATGGAAGCATGGAAATCTCTTAGGCTTCTTGTGCAGAAGATTGCCCTGGTTGTGCAATCAGTGAATACTTGTCAGGGAGCCCCATCCATTCTTTCCCATCTCTCCCCTATAAGATTGAGACCAAGCTCCTGGTTTGGTGGCCAAAAATTGTCTCGGGTGGATTCAAGATAGGTTGCATCTGCATTTAGAGGACTCAGTGCAGATTTGCTGGTCCCCAGGCAGTGCACAAGCAGTGGAGAGTTCTCTACAAGCTGAGCCCAAGGCAACAGCGGAGATGGATGAGACTCTGTGAGAATGTTGTAAGGTTCAGATAAAATCTGCCGTTCTCAGGGCAGGGTCTCTGCGCAGTGGTGTTGGGGGTAAATGGAGTTTACCCACTAGGAAGGCAAGTGACATGCTGTTTATCCATTTCTCATCTACACCATGCAGTGGAAATAATTTCTTTGAAATATCCCAATTGACATTGGGAGGGAGTGAAGAGTCACCCCACGAGGGCTCTGAAGCAGGTGCATGGGGGTCACAGGGAATGCTACCATTCCCATGGCATCAGAGGGGGTCCGGGCTTGATGGGGAGGCTGGTGGGGGCCTTTTCACCCAAAATTTATACAAGAGGACTGCTAAAGAAAGCTCTGAACACCCTTGAGGTATTTTGGTTTGCACAGTGCAGAGAGCACACTCACTTGTGCTCTCTCTCTCTGGCATCTTCTCTCATAATCATTCATCCTCTCTATAAACAGATTTCCCAGTAATGGTTTTCATTTTCTTTGAAGTGTCCCATTCATTCTGCTGCTCTGCCCATTCATGTGCTCAGGGTTCCTTGAAAGGAAGACAGACACAAACATCCAAAGTGCTTGAAATATGCTAGCAGAGCAGGGGGAGGGGATGGACAGAGGCATTTCTTTTAAAATGTATCAATTTGGGAAGGGAAGACTTTCATCTTTTTTTTTTTTTTTTAAGCTCCACCTGAATAATTATTTATTTATTCATTTAATTAATTAATTAATTTCAATTCCCCCCCCCTCCCCATAGAAATTCCAATGCAGCATGGCTCTTAAATTGTCCCCTTCACCACCCAATCTGTTCCTGCTGCTCTAAGCTATTAATAAATTGAAAGCATGTTCTGGAGGGCGATTTAATCCAGCCCCAAAGTTAAGCAGGTGCTGAAGTGGTTTCCTGATGGGGTACATTTCCAAATTGTGGCCTTCCAGCCTTCATGTCGACTGTCATCAGGGGTGGGTGGCTGGGCTCACGTGTCTGGAAAGGAATATTTGCCCTGAAAATCAGAAATTGTATCTCTTCTCTGAGAAGGCAGGGAGTCGTAATGGGGGACTACTTTGCTTTTTAGAGTAGGTGTGCACCCTAAATGGTTGGTTACAGCATGCCATGCCATGCCCTGATCAGGGTTCCTTTCGGCTGCAGCAGCAGTCCAGATGTAAGGCTGAATCAATCCAAATGCTTTGAATTTTGTCAGGACCTCACTTTGTCCTGATGTCTTGTCAAATCTCTGTGGTGTCTGAACCTCCCTGTGCTTCCTCATGGGACTAGTTTCTAGCAAATCTTCCCTCCCTGTTTGAAGACAGACCTTGCTCTATCCCTGCAAAACAGTGTAAAACAAACCTATTTAATTTCAATGACAAGGCGATGGCTTGCAAGTGGCTCTAATTACATCCTAATAGACTTGTCCCAGTGTAAGGAGAGACCTTGCAATACTGAGTAAAATTAGTCAGAAGCATGCAGACTTTCCAAGGGAGACCAAGTTTGGATTTAAGGCAGAGACAAGGCCTCAGCCTGGGTGAAATGGCTTCTGCTCCTGGGTAGCAACCCTGTGAGCGTTTGCAAAAGTGAGTGCCCTGAGTGAGTTCTCAACTGTTCTTTTTGTCTTGACACTTGGAATTTCAGCTCACACGCACAAGACTGTGAATGGCATTTGTGGCCAGCTTCAGGGCTTGGATTTTACTTTAATTATTGTTATATAGTAATGGACTGGGGGCTTTGTGCAGGGGAATGAGAATGGGTTTGCTGTTTCTCCACCAGATTTCTGCATTGGCTTCATTTTTATTAGGACATGTTTGGCTTTGATTTCAGATTTATATGTTGTTCTGTTCTATCCAGCTCCAATAGGCTTCTTGAATCCAGGCCTCCATATAAATGGAGAATTATGATTCTAACATTATGCCTAGTAGCAATAATAATAAAGAACTGGAGGCTCATATTCACGTGAGCTGCAAGCCCAAATTCTCTTGCAAGGGACTGAATCTGTGCGTGGCTGCAGACTGGGGAGGACACTGCATTTCAGGGGCTGGAAGGTCTGTGCCTGCTCTATTAAGAGGGGTGGGGTCTGGACCAGATTTGGGTGAGGAACAGAACTGGGGGAAGGAGGGAGGAACAAGCCAGCCCCTAGCATACCACAAATGTGTTTTATATTGTAATATCAAACATGGGCTTATTCTGTGTTTTCTGTTAAAACAAGTCATAAAAGAACTACTTAAAGGGGACTCCATTCCTATATTTTATATATACCCACAGAGAACATGTGGAGTGCAGATAACGGTGACCAACCTTCCCCCACTGCTTTGCTCCTTCTCCCCCCACCGACCCATTCATCTCCACGATCTAATAAGAAAAAGAACAGAGCTGGTGTTAACACAGGAGGGGTTGTTAATCTGTTCGGAAATGGATTTTCGAGGCCAGGCATATGTATATATGTATTTTTTTTTCTGGCTGAAAGGGGAAAGGAAGGGATGCACATCTTTTGGGGGGACAGATGCCAGGGTGAGCGCAGTGCCAGGGGAGGAGGTCCTGGCTCAGCTGGTGGAGGTGCTCTGAGGAGGGAAGGGAGGGCGTTCGGCATGGGGTGTAATTGATAGCAGGGAAGAGCTGTCACAATAGCAGGATAGGAAACCGGCTATCCGGGACAGACCCAGCTTTAAAAGCCCCTAATCTGCCAGCCCATGTATTAAAGGGCTGATTTGAGGGGAGGACAAGGGGGGAGGGAGGGGGGTTAAAGAGAAGGCCTGACTCCTGTTAGCTCCTTCTAATGAGGCAGTTGAATAGCATTTAAAGGGCTCCTGGCCTGGCATGAAATCCACAAAGGAACCTCCTTATTTTAATGCACGCAACTGACTTTGCTTTACAAACGCTTTTATAGTGTCCAGACACTTACAAATCGACCTTCAGTGATTCTTGAGTTAATACGAAGTCTTGGGAAACATTAATGCACTATTAAAAAAGAGTCTCTCAATAGATCTTTCTAGTCTTACAAACACGCTCAGAGTTCTTGAGTACTCAACTCCTGGTATAAAAACGTAAAGTCGTTTAAGGCTATTAATTTGGGAGGGAGCTGATCCCGCATTCCTTGCCCGAGTTCTTCATTTAAACTATTAAGCTCCTGCTTGTAGGTTTATTATTATTTTTTTTCTTTTTCTGAGTAAAAAGCAACAGATTTTGACTTGGAGCAAACATTTAAAACTTGAAGAAGGTCTTGTGTGTCGGCAAGTTTATCTTCCCCTCCCTCAATATGTCGTTTGGTCTAATAAAAAAACTATTACCTCTCCCTGCAGACCTCTGCTCTCTAATTACCGAACAATGCGGGGATAGAATTTTAGGGGTCCCATCCTGCCGTCCGAAAAACTAGAGAGGATGGGAGCGGTGAGACCTGGGTCCTGTGTGCAAGCAGTTTGGAAAACATCCCCCTTCCCGAAATATATATATATATATCTAAAATAATAATAATAATAATAAATAAAAAATAATCCGTGCAGCAGAAGGGTAATGGTTTAAACTGGCAAACGAGATTAATGAGGAATGGAGACAGAGCAAAGTAAATCGTGGTGGAGTAGGTTGACGCGGCAGGAAGTGTATGTGTCGATGTGTAGAGTGGATGTGCATAATATGTACAGCTTGCACAGACCTCGTGCGAGAGATGCTGCAGGCTGGTTTGGGGAGCTGTTTCCCGGGAGGTTTGTCCCGCGGAAACGGAATGGGCCGGGGCAGCAGGAAAAGAAATCGAGCTGGAAAAGGACTTGCTCTGAGGATGGGACCGAAGTCGGGGCGGCCTTTTGGGACAGTTTTTTTGGAGAAGGAAGCCTCTTTACCCGACCCCAGCCCGCCGCGGCTCTGGGCTACCCCCGGCGTTTCCATCAGTGAAAACTCGTTTCTCATAGTTCTGTTATCGAGGTTTTTTCCCCTTGGCGGCTGATTCTCGCCGGGCTGACCCAGGAGTGGCGGCAGGAGCCCGTATGCAGGGCCAGGGGTGCGGGCAGCAGCTTGGGAGGGAGAA
>VXAV01005099.1:128564-145755 GCA_013399715.1 Alectura lathami | reverse complement strand
CTCTAGCAGCCTTTTCCACATCTGTTGTGCTCCTTTCTCCTCATAGCGCTGGGCTCCGATAAGCCGGGCGCTGCGCAAACACAGGCTGCCGGGCCAGGGGGCCACGGACCCCCGCACTCGTCTTTNCTTTGTGTTTTTTTTTTTTTTTTTTTTTCCTTTTTTTTTTTTTTTTTTTTTCTTTTCCAGGGCACTTCGGGGAACAAAGAAACAATTTAAGCGCGGCCGCAGGGAAAGCAGCGGCTCCCCCGATTCCTGGTGCCTCTGTTTGTGCCGCTCCTCCCAGGCTGGGCGCGGAGGCTCCGCTCCAGCGCTTTGGGAAGGGGGAGCCGAGAGGAGTCAGGAAAATAAACAATGCTGTGTTTTATCTCTTCGCTTTCTCTTCTTCTGCTCAAACTTTTCATTCGCGGGAGGGGTGTGGATTCGAGCATGCGAACAGCTGCTTAAAATCTAATGTAGACAAATGGACATCATGTATAACATTAAGTTTTTGTAGGCAACTCATTTATTTTGAAGTGCTCTTGCGAATAGTTTGGCAAAGAGCTTGCTCCCTCCTGTTCCTGGAAAGTAGCCGGAGAGTTCGCTGGGCAGGGCTGGGGTCGGCGCTGGGGAAGCAGAGGGCGAGAGCCCGGCGTCGCTCCCAAGCCCCGTGCAAACGCTGCGGGCCCGTCCTTCACCCTGCACGCAGCCGAGAAACCAATGGGAACACCCCAAAAATTAGGCACAGAGTAAGGCCGTGAGGATAAAAGATGCATTTTTTATTTGTGTAATTTAGAGCTTCTGCAAGATGCTTTAGGGAATGTAACACTTGCAGCGCAAAGCTCTGGGGCATCCCCGTCTTTAAGCGCGTGTGTGTTAGTATTAAACAAAAAAGGAGGTCGTTTGGGTTGCTGAACCGCTCGGTAAAAGTGAATTCTGCAGCGGGAAGCTGCCTGGGATGGAGCAGTGCTCCTGCCCCGCGCCCTCGTCCGAGGACGCAGAATACGAAACTCGACTGTGCTTTATAGGAACGGCGGAGGCAGGAGCACGTAGGCTAAACGCAAACCTGTGTCCACCCAACCGTGAGGAGAGCGCAGTGCCTTCCAAATCACAGACCTAGAATTCAGGAAATAATAATAATAAAAACCATAAAACACCAAACCCACCAAACTACCCCGAAATTATAGACTTTATTTGCGGACATGTTGTCCTAGGTGCTGTCATCCACGGAGGATGCCAGTCTCTGTTCTGCCTGTGAGAGCAGAGGAGCTCGTCCGCCTCTCCCAAGCGGGCATAGCCGCCGTCCTCCGCCAAAATCCCCCCGCGTCTGCTTGGCGTTGTGTGCCCTCGCCGAGCCAACGTCCTTGTGGCTGAGCCGGAAAATGGGAAAATCGCATTTGAGGGCTTGTGAGGATACCCAGTCACTCTGAGCTGTAACCCTATTCTGCCTTCTACGTTTCTTTGTAGGGACAAAAATCCCACACTTTGTATTAAATTTTAGCTTAATTCGTTGCGTGCCATTCGTCCGAGCCATGCTGAGCCGATATGGCGGGTGACTGGACGGGAAGCAGCCCGGTCCCCAGGATAAAGTTTCTGCCCGCTCAGGGTCGGCTGCTCGTTCTCCTTTCCGCAGATACAACTCTCTGGCCCCCGGTGCGGCGGCAGCGAGCTCCCTGCGACCGCCGCACTGGGCTCTGAGCTCGGGAACAGTGCGAGCCAGAGCTTAAAATAAGGCTGTTTTTAGGGGATAATTTTTGGATGATTTTTTTTTTTTTTTAGTAGTTTCGTATGAACATATTTGCTCCAGTTGAGAGGAAAAATGTATATAAATACAGGGTGATCAGAAATGTATTTTGCGGACAAAAAGGGAGAACACATCGGAGATGTCTGGGGAAGGCTCAGAGGCATTAAAACCCTTTCCATGCAATTGCAGGAGGCTACTACACCCACGGAGAGCCGGCCAGGGGAAGAGACGAGAACTAAAGCTCAGCGCATCCCCAGCCTGCGGGGCCGTGCCCGGGCCGGGCGGACCCGCAGTACAGCCGGGCCCGGGATGATTTATTGTGTGTTTGGGCGAGCTCGTTCCCCCCGACTTAAACAAATCATTGATCTCCCTGAAACGCGAAATGCCCGCGGCCGGCGGTGACATCCGCGGGAGGGTTCGCCTCGCCGGTTTGATCTGGGAGAAGGGAGCCGGAATGCTCCGCACCCGCGGACCAGGTGCCGGGGAGGGAGGCAGGGAGGAGGACGGGGCCGCGGGGGTTGCGCGCCGGAGCGGCCGGGGCGCAGGGGAGTTGGGAGAGGATTCCTCTTGCTGCTCGAAGCCAGGGAATTTAGATTTATTTAGACTTTTACTCCCAAATCCTCGGCTCGGAGGAGCTGGGGAAGTGAAGGGAGGAACCCGCTTATTGCTCTCGATGTTCGGTCCCCATTTAACGCATTTGTAGAGGAAGCCATCCACGCCTGCCGAGCACCAAAGGTGGCCGGAGGTGTCTGTTAGCCCTCAATTATAACTCCATTAATATCTCTTGCTCCGAGCGCTCCCGGTCTCGCGTCTCCGGCGCGCTCCGGCTGGCAGCGGCTTCCCGGGGCTGCGCGGGCAGCGGGCGGCCGGGCCCGCAGCGCCGGTAGTGCTGTAGGAAACGCCTTGGGTTTCTTTACGGGCTCATTTTCTCAGAGGAGGATTTTACTGCATGCATAAAGAATTTTTGAAAAGCAGTGGTAAATATTTTCTCTTCTGGCAAGTTATTTATTGGCATGAAGAGAGGATTTTTTTTTTTTCCTCTTTATAAAGCTACATGTGGTGACCATATAGGATCAGAAATAATGTGGCCTTTCTGGTTTTGAAGAACTGCTAATGTCATTAAAGGTCTTCCTAACACGCCAGCTAGGAGTTCAAAAAGCCTCGCCTTTTATCCTGGGCATATATTTGGTTGTTTATAAAGTGCAGACTTCCTCATGCTTCAAGTGCATCAGGAGGATTTCTTAACTCTGTAGAAGGATCTGTTTTCAACTATATTCTTCTTTGGAAATTGGACTGTTTAACTAGTGTCTTTCACACTCCTTTTCTGGCTGCTATTTTTATACATTCAACCGCAGATGAGGTTCCCGCACACAGAAGCAAACAAAGAATTTTCCCCTCTGCTTCATATTATAGAAAATATCTGCGCAGGCCACTAATTGTCCATTAGTGCTAATAAGTGGCTAAAACAATATTAGAAGATAACCCGAGCAACCTGTCTTCTTTATTTTAATTTGCCGTACTGAAAGTCGGGAAGGTTTTGACGAACACCCGACTAGACGTGTGCGTGGAATCTGTGTACTAAACTTTTGGACTGTTGATTTTGAGGGTCACTTATCTAAGCTAAGTTCAAAGTGTCACCTGCTTTAATCCCCTTTCTGTCATGCTCAGAGAGACTACACACAGCACACAGTCCGCTTTGCAGAGCGCCTGGAAAAAAAAATTGTCTCGATCTCCCCCCTCCCCGGCTTTTCCCTCACAAATGCACTAGGAATTTCTCCGCTCGATTCTAGTGACTGTTATGAAAAACTCATTTGAATTCAATTATTAATATTTTCCGGGCATGCTCTTTTAGTGTGTCATTTGTAATATATTAGGATGAATTATATATCTTAAAAAAAAAAAAAAAAAAAAAGGAAAAAAAAAAAAAAAAAAAAAAAAAAAGAGAAAAACCCGGAGAAAGAAGGGCATTTCTATTAAATAGAAACAAGATGTTCAAATATAGAATGTATGAATTTGAAATCTGGTGTTTTCCACCCTGGATGCTGATTGCATTTTAAAAAAGGTAATCCACTTTCCTGCTTCTGCAATTTAAATCTCTACGTAGAAACATAAATTATCCAAAGGGATATTATTTTTACTTAAAATTCTCTTTCGTGAAGGAATTGTTTTTAACTTCTTTTCAGTTTTCCTAATGTTTTTTCTCTTTCCTCCGATTTACCATTTCCACTAATTAGACTATTCTTAAGCCGTGCCTTATAAGCGGAGTGGGTTAGCTTTTTTGAAACTTTGACAGAAAACAGTCCACTTGTTTTGTTTTGGGTGAATGGTTTTGGTGAAAACACATAGTTTTGAAACAACTCAGAGGGAGTGGAAAACTTGGAGCTCTTCAGGCATGTCGATGAATACTGTTCACACACACACAAAAAGTGTCCATGTTTTTTCAATGAGCTCTTGAATGCAGAGCTACACGCAAAGACTTTCGAGGGGTAAACCTGAGTTTGTGTATCTCCAGCCATTTTTAAGCACCTAAATATAAATCGAGCCATTCTCAGAAGTGCTGAATCCTCACGAATCTTAGTGAAGGCAAGGAGGACAGCTCTTGTTTGTCACCGCTAGAGCTGTGTCCTTTTACTCTCGCTGCCCAAATGTGACTCCAGGCACTTGGACTGACTGTTGAGTTCCACTGCCTCTATCATTTCCCCTTAGAGATGACCTGGAGAAGCAGGAAAGTACTTCTTTATTCAGTGAAATAAAGGGCTTGAAGTGGGTGATGAACTTCAAAAGGTTTGAGAGCAGTTGGGCTAGCACACCTGCTTTCTGTTAGGTGGTCTGGAGGCAGTCACCTCAGCCACTCTGCTCCTTCCCCGCATTCCCAGGCAATTCCACAGGGCTCCCAGAGCACCCGCTCCATCTCCACAAAACACCTCCCACCTCCAGGAGCAAGCGCTTCAGGGCTGTTAGGATAGACCCAGAGGCTTCCGAGCGAGCGCTGGAGGACCCCGGGATGTGAGCAGGGTACCTCAGGGCTCACGTCACTGCCATGTCTTAAGCTCGGCCATTTTGGATGCACACTTTTTTTGGTGTTTTGTTTTGGTGTTTTGTCTTTCCAAAGCCCCTCCTTCTGTCCTTTCAGGTTAGAGAAGCCAGAAAAATGGTGAGGAAATGAAATTTCTGGTAAAAATGATAAAAGACAAGAAAAATCACCTTCTTATACTCACTGGCAAATTCTTTAGGCAAGGACAAGAAGGATTTTTCTGTTACTTAGAGATGGCCGTCTTGAAGGGATCACTTGTCATTGCATATGTCATGACTTCTCATCAACATTTCTAGGATTTGGTGGGTCCTCTAAAAATACCAAGATCCTAGTGCAACTGCTGAAGCTCCCCTGACCTATCCACCCTTCTCTCCTTTTAGGTGACTGTCACTAAACTTGTGTCCCTTGTGCTAGCAGATAGAGAAGGTGAAGGGGAATTGGGGGCACAGATAGAACTACTGGGGCAGGTACATCTGCTAATACGTCCTAGTGACTTTATTGACTTTTTTTTTTTTTTTTTTTTTTTTTTTTTTTCTTTTTTTCTTTTTCCTGAAAGTATTTTCTGAATCAATCATTCCGCTATCAGCTAGCTCTAGAGATGGATGAGTAACACTGGTGAGATAAAAGAGTCAAGGCTTCTTTTCCCATGATTTGGCTGCTTTGTGTTAACAGTACTCTGAGTGCCATTATTTCCCATAAAAGACATCTGGAAAATCAGCGGCGTGTGGTAGAGTAAGTGGCTGTTCTGCTTTGTATTCCCCTTTGATCCAACATGGAGCAAAACTCACTGCCTTTTGAGATCACTAGCTCCCATCCTGGGGCATTTTTCTTTCTCATATGCCATGGGTGACTTAAACCACTTTAAGAAATTATGAATGTCAACTTCTTTGTTGTTGTTGTTGTTAAATGTTTGTTGATGATTTTGTGACAGTAGCACTGATGCCAGGAAGAGAATGGCACAGGCCAGCTGCATGTCCCCACTGAGTACCACCAATGGGGTGGTTCCAATGAGCTTTGTTAACTTCACCTTTGTCAAACCACACAACTAAAAATGCAGAAATGTATGGGTGGCCATGGCTGTCAGACAGCCTAGTGGTGATCAGAGAGAAAAGTGTCAACTGCTGTAGCTTGAGCTCAAGCTGCCTACCCAGAGTGGTGGGGGGCTCTTAGCCTCTTCAGGCTGGATGCTAAAGGCATATACAGGGGACTCAAACGGGGAGGGGTTTGTGTGCACTCAGGCTCAGCAGAAAGGCTAAATTTTGGTCCGGTCCTTTTAAGCAACAGCAGCTAACCTGAGATGCATGAGCTGCAGGCAGCCATGGTTCTTCAGAGGTGGCTCCTGCGTCAAGACTTTGTCCTGGAAAGGCAGTGGGGGCTGAGGCTACCACTGGTCTGGGCAGGAGCATGGGCTGAAGGGGTTGGCACTGGACCCCACCTCACACTCAGCAAGGCTCTGTTCAGGGATGGAGCCCTGGGATCTCCATCGCCGCATCCCATCAGGGATCAACACATAGGGCCTTCCCCATCCCTGCTTTTTGATTCCTCTCTAGAAAGACACCTGTACAGGTGAAAATGCCTGTGCTGTGCCTTTCCTTCTGACAGGAGCTCTCGGACAAGCCCTGACAGTACTGAGCAGGAACCTCCGACCTGTGTATTCCATGAATGGTTCAGCTGGATGGACTTTGAGATGTTTGTCTGCTCAATGCCTCTGCTCTCCAGCACTAAATCCTGTAGTATTCAACCTGAAAGGTCCTGCTAATATGAGCAGGATCAAACACAGACCTACCAAAAGCAAGGGAGGTCATTATTTTCACAGGAACTGAAAGTTGGACCCTAAATCTTCAGAAGAGAGCGCTGCCTAGAAACCAGCTGTCTAATATATCTGCTGTGCTAAACTTGTAGCAGGGAGGGGAGAATAAAAATGTGTTTTGCAGTATAATATTGCTTTGTGCCTCCAAAAAGGCTTCTAATTTTATGTTTCAAAGGCAAACATTACAGCTAATTGAAGAGCAGAGAGGAAAAATGGATCTCCTTTTCTAAGCGCCAATAAGACTGGGTTCTGGGCCAGTGGTTCTGTGAGAGGTCTCCATTTACTACCTGTCCTAAACCTCAGGTATTTTAGAAGGAAAATGCCTGCCATATATTAAAGAGAAAAGTCATTAAATGGATGTCAAAAAAAAAAAAAAAAAAAAAATAGAGGACAGAGAAAACCCATATGACTGAATTTATGGCTTGCTCCAGAAGCACAAGCTAGTACTGAGAAAACATGAATGAGAATAAAGGGGCAACCACGCAATGGAAAAAGCACTTTCCACTTGCTGCCTTCCCACTGGTGACCTCGGATGAGGTCCCCCAGGCTGCCATCACCACTTGTCCTATCCTTTTGGTCCCGACCCTCCTCCTCCTCCTGCCTTTGCCCCCAGCCCCACTGAATGGAATAACCCTCCTCTGCCTCACTGGGAGTTGGATTAGGCCCCATGCCCAGAATGTTGCTGGGTTTTTATTGCTATGCTGAATGCACCCGTTTGCCTCTGGAGGAAACGAGGCTGAGCCTGAGCAGTCCTGAGCCAGCAGGAAATTCAAGGCTTTGTGGGCATTCACACAGGAGCCAAGTTAAATGAGCAAGAGGCAAAGGGAATGCTCTCAGGGACAGTGGGTTTGGGTGGGAGGATGCAGGAATGAGGGTTGGGGAGGAATTTTAGCCATGGCCTCAGTGGGAGCAGAGGAGTTCAAAGCGCGTGGCATTGCACTATTGATCAGGCTAGTGGCCCATCTGAGGGTAACTCATGAGATCTGTCCACAGGAAGAGTTGTCCCATTCGTCCAGCCTCGTGTTGTCCCAGCAGGATGGGCAGAGCTTGGAGTGAGAGGGTTCCCACTAAAGCAGTGAGAGGTGGGCAGGAGGCAGGCAGAGCTGCTGGCTTGGCACTGCTGTGAGCTCCCGCTGAACTTTGGTTCTTCTTTTGAACATTCCCGAGGTTTCTGGGATCCCCCTGGAGTGTCTCAGTGAGATGGGAGAAGCAGGAACAGCCTCGTCTTACTGCTGCCCTTATCTCAGCCCCTTAGAAAGCACCATTTTTTAAATTATTATTATTATTTTTTTAAAAAAAAATTGGACAAAATATGACAAAGGGACTGGGTTTTGTGTCAGCTCAGGTGGTGAGCTGACCACCTGGTTGCTGGATCCCACATCATCCTGATCCTCTCTCTGCCTTCAGAGTGGTTTTGCTTTGCGATCAAGCCAAGGGAGGCTGCTACCAACACCTTAACTGCATTGCCAAAGGATATTGGAGGGGAAAGCAGGAGACTGGATGGGTGGGAATCCTGCTCTAGATTTGATAGGATAGGCAAATGGCTTGGAAGAAAGAAGATCAGCCACCAGTATGACACATGGGCTCGAGCACCTCACCTTGCCTGGTGCCTGCATTGCTCCCATCCTTCTGCACCAAGACCACTGGCGAGGCATGACCAGCCCTCCCCGTGTCTGTAGGATGCTTCACACGGTGGTGCCCTGTCATGGTGTGGCCTCTGGACTCCATCACAGCTCTAGTACTATTAATAATCCAGAGGATTAGAAAGATAAGACAGTTACAGAAAGACTCAGGCTTGTCAGTGCTGCCCACTGGCTGCTGGTATCTTATAGGTGGGAGAAAAGCTTCATTCTGTTTATTTACAGTCTATAGCTTTGGAAACGGCATAAGAGCTGCTCAGGTTTTATTTCATTGCAAACCTCTCAGCGTAGGAGACATCTGCGCTGACAGAATTATCTCTTTCTTTTTTTTCCTCCCCACCCCATTCCTACAATAGTGCCTTTAACGAAAGCTGGACTTTAATTGGTAGCTCATCCCTCCGCCTCAGCTTGAGGGAGACGTCTGACAAGAGGCACAGAAGTAATAAATGGGCAGATCAAGTACACGTAGTTCAGTTAGGGAGCAGAGTATGTCAGATTTTTGATATCTATTTCATCCTAAAGAAACACAAACTTTTTATTTACTTATTGCTGAAGCACAATAAAACTCTGCCCTCTCCCAGGTGTTCAGCAGCTAAACGTGGTGGTTGCTTGCTGTGGTGTTCAGTGATGTCTCTGCCTGGCCATAGACTCCAGCTGTGCTGCGGTCTGGCCTCACTGCATGGTCGTCTCTGGTAGGTGGGGGTCTCCCCATGTTGGCCCCAAGTGGGTTTTGCCCTACAGGAGGACTGCAGGGCTCCATGGGGTCACAGCAGGGAGATGGTTGTTTGCTGTGTGGTGGAGGATCTAATTGAAACAACACATTGTGGGTTTGCTTGGAGGCTGGAAGTGGGGTGGAAGGACAGCCCAGTGCTGGCTGATCTCTTTCTAGGGACAGTTGTCATTGTATGATGCAGTTCTGTATGGGTTTTGCCTGCTGTCTGATGCAAGGGGTTTTTTTTAACTACATGAAGACTCATGGTCTTCCCTTTGCAGATGGAGCAAAAGATCATAGAATATCTTGAGCTGGAAGGGGCTCATAAAGATCAAATCCAACTCAGCTCAGGATTTCTGAGATCCAGCCCATTGCTGCCCCCTCAGCTGAGTGGTTCTTGTGCTTCCCCTTAGCAAGCCAAACCAAGTAATGGCTCTGGGCTGATTTGTCCCTGCACAAATCAGCTCCTGGCTCTTCCTATCACACAGGCAGAGCATACCAGCGATGGCTAGAGGTGCAGCTAGAGGCTTGGATGAAGCAGAGCAGAGAGTTGCTCTTCCTTGGGAAAGGAGAATCCAGGGATTTACGAGACCATCCAGTTCCCTCCAGCTGCAGGACCTGACTCAGCACTACCCGGCAGCAAAATTACAATTCAAACACAATTCTCTGTTTCTTTTTTCTTTCCTGCTGCTGTGCTTCAGCACGGGAGGAATTTAGGAGAGATGCTGTGAGTGGATTAGGTGCAGATAGACAGGTTTGTGCAACAGATGTTACCCGGGAGCAGCACAGCCAAGTGGGCTTGAGCCTTTCAGTGCTGCAGGACAAACATCTTGCCAGCTGTGCCAGAGAGAGTGGGGCTGGGCTGCTTGCCATGGGAAGGGGGAGAAGAAAGAGAAGGAGCTGGCAAGGAGTCCACAGCGGCTTGGCTCGCTGCTCCTCCTGCTGCTGGAGGGCTTGGGCAGCTTCTGCTGGAGGAGCTTTTCAGCACAATGTGGCACCTCTGCTGCAGCAGCTTGTTGCAAGAGGAGATTCAAAAACATATTTGGAAAGGGCAAATGAGTATCGAAACTGGAGAAACTTGGTGGCCAAATGTGCATTCTCAGAGAGGGATTCTGTAGTGTTTAGTCTAGTGAACTTCTTGCTGTATACGTAGCTTTTCTAGTGGTGATCTCATTTGTGGATTCTCTGATGTCCAGTGGTGTGGGTGTGTCAAGTGAGGTCACTCCCTTTTTCCTTTTTCATGCTGCGTAAGAACTTTGTTTCTGTAAGGCTGCCAAATGTGGTGGAAGTGGGACAAAACATTCTACAGCTGTTAAGGGAGGCAAGGGGATGAACAGAAAAGCAGAAGGGGTACACAGAACTTACCCCCTTTTCTTAGGGAAAAAACACCAAGCCCTGGGGTCATCCTATGGAGGACCACACCAAGCCGGAGTCCCTGGAAGTGACCCCAGATCTTAAGATCTCTAGCGGTGCTGGCACAATCAGCTCAGGGGTTCCTCCGTGCTGTGCACACCTGCTGAACCCCAGCCTGGCCCCTGCTGCACCCCGCAGCATGCAGGTGTTGTGCCAGGCTCCATTGGGAGCCACACAGGACCCCCGCAACAGGAGTGGTGTTTACATGAGCAGGGAGGCACTGGGGTTTTCATGCTAGGATTTGGGAATGTTCCCCCCACCCTGCTCCTCCTGAGTAGTTGGTCAGAAATGTTTATCAAGGGCTAGAGAGGAAACCTGTGTGTATAATACCCCAGACCAGAAAGCCAGAAAAAATCTCACTGAAACCACAGGGTCAGCCTGGCAGATTTGCACTGCTAATTTATTGGTAGCTTAAAAAAATAGAGGCAGATTTGCACTCCTCCTCCTGCCCTGCCGTCCCATGCTGTGCTCCGAGGGAAGCCCTGAGCTGTGGGACCCTCCTTTGCCATCAGGCCACCCAGGCTCTGCCCGCTGCCAGGTGCGGATGGCCCTTTAGGTGGGTGTGGAAAGGTGGCATTGATTTCTGGCAGATGCCCTTTCACTCCTCTCCCTCTGAAGGAAGAGGGGGCTGAAGATGCAGTCTCCTCATCAAGCTGCTGAGTTAATTGTCCCCATCCATGCTCCCAGCTTGCAGTTGGTGAGGGGAAGGGTGCTCAGCTCTGACCCCATTTCCTCTCCAGTGATGTTAATTCACTTGACCTTGTGTCTGCTGATCCCGTGCTCCCTTGCAGCTGACAGGCGGGTGTGAGGCAGGCAGGAGGCTGAGGAAGGAAGGGCACGTGGTCCTCAGCACTGCTCCTTGCTCAGCATGCAGGAAATAAGCGCTCCATGCTGAGAATCCATTCTTCAGATTCTAATCCTGAAATGGGAATCTTTGTCCGGTGTTCCCCTTCACTATGCTGGTGAGATGCAGCCTGTGCATGGACAGTGGGTCTCCTGCGAGCTCACGTTAGCCTCTTCAGGAGCAGACTCACCTCTGGGTCTAACAAGGGTAGAGGCAGTTTGCTGCTGTTGGGTGCTCATGAGCAGCCAAACACTAAATTCAGGTTTATCTTGGTGCTGCTGAGAACCCTTTAGGATCATAAAAGATAGTTGCTACTGTTTCTTTGGAGCTCATTTCCCCGTCTACCACCCTTCACTTGTATGACACAACGGTGGGCATGTGAAGGGTGAGAGGCTCAGGTGTCCATGTTGGTTGTGATGAACAGGTTGTGCTGGTGGCCAACCTGGAGCTGCCAACCAGGCTGCAGCAGGTAGGGTCTCTGGTGGTCAGGCCTTCTGCCCCAGGCCTCCATTGGGAAGGGGTGGTGTGGCTGGTTGTCAGTTATTTAAGCTGTGACTCTTTTCCTCTGAAAAATGGACAAATCAGACATGGTGCTTCCCAGATGGTGCTGTGGGGTGCTGCAGGAAGGGATCAGCCCTTATGGAGTGATGGAGCAGGGAGCACCTTTGCCATCATTTTCAATGGAAAAATGCAAAGAAAAAAAAAAAAAAAAACAACAACAGTATTTTGGGAAGCTCCTCTGCATGGAAATCAGGCCACAGAACAAACTTCAGTGAGAAGGTGGCATTGCTGCTTCTGTGTCTCCAAGCTAGTTCTTTTCAGGAATTACAGGTCTGTGCCCAGAACATGTCAACAGCCCACTGTAATTTCCTTGAAACCAAAACAAAAATAGGTCTTGGCTCTGAGGAGAGAAATTCAGACTTTTTAGATGAGCAAGGAGGAGAAAAGACCAGAACCTTTGCTCTCCTCAAGTCTTTCCTTTCATTTGTTTTCTTTTCCTGGCTCCTGAAATACAGCCCTTTCCTCTCTCTGGAAGGTGCCTTCACTAAGCTCAACTTTCTCAAAGCTGAATCTCAAGAATGTGATAAACCTTCATTGATTTTTCCAAGCAGCTTGAACTGGTGTCAGGGCCATCTGCTCTCCAGGTCATTATAAGAATTTGCGCAGTAAAGCTTTGCCATGTGTTCTCTGCAGATTACATACACCTTTGGCTGTGCTCTTGTTGTTAGCTGCTCATTATTGGTTGGTTTGAAAAGCTTTCCTTATAAATGCCCCGTGTCCCAACCACACGTGTTGTATCAGTGGTTTTATAATGACCCATTTGGAATTATTTAGCCAGGGAACCTTGCAGTTTTTCCTTTCAATGTGTCCTTATAAGATGCCCAACTTCTACAGTTAGTCTATGAATGTACCCACACTATTAGATCCACTTGTTTATAATAGTAACCAAATGTCTTCAAATATTCAAGCCTCCTTTTATTTTTTACAGCACTGGCAATAAGCCTTTACATGTTAACTCTTGGCCTCTCTGGGTAACCTCTTATTTAAAAGCAACTTAATTGACTTTACCAGGCCTGGGCTATTTTTCATTTCTTCCTAGAGGACTCATTACTGGAGATGGATGTTTATAAACTGGATCTGGATCCTTCTCTCTCTCACACACACACACATAGACTCACACACACACTCTTTTACCCCTTCCTGCCTGTTTACACCGGCAGACCATAATCACATTCATGGCTTCACATATCTTGCCTAAGATTTTGTAATGATGACCCTGTGTAAAAAGGAGAACAACAAAACCAAGCAGTTAAATAGTGCTGAAAGGGAAAGAGAAAATGTTAAAATACTCAGGGTTTGGGGGTTTTGTGTCTGACTGAAACGGTCAGGATTAGAGTAGAGGTTTGATTTCCTGATACAAGTAGTTTTTATACTGGTGTGATTTTTGTGTGTGTGTGTAAGATGTAAAACAGGAGAAATGTGAAGAAAAACTGGATCCAGTGTTGTTTTTTCTTCTTCCTTCTTTGCCTTTTGGAAATAATGTTATCTTTTTTAGAAAAAAAAAAAAAAAAGTGATTAATGGAAGCAGGTCTTAATCAAGTCACAGTCTTTGGCATAGCAGATCCTCAGAAGTTAAGCATCCCATTACCTTTGAAATCTTAAGACATGAGTGCTGTGGCTTTGTAAGCCTGCCTGTCTCTATGAGCAGGACACTTCAATGCACCGCCCTGCAGTACGTAATGCACCAGATCCTCAGCCCATCCCATGCTGCCATAGGTTTCATGGTGTCACTGGATCCCTGCTTTGGGTCAAACCAAGTGACCTGTTCTGACATAGGGGCTCCAAACACCTGGTGATTTGCTGAGTAACATCTTCTGCTAGCACGTGTACAGCTGCTCAGCCCATGCTTCTCCTTGCTTTGCATCCATCCTGAAATGGCTATCAGAGGTAGAAGAGGTAGCAACACCAATTATATCACTTTTTTTATTATCCTTTTTTTTTTCTTTCTTTCTTTCTTTTCCTGTTTCCTCTTTGTATCTGATCCATTTGCTTCTTCTTCATGAGCTTTGTCTCATATTGAATACCCAGTCAGCGGAGAGTTGCAACACCTCCCCCTTCTCTCAGCCCAGCAGGGCCTGCTGGGGGGATTTTTCTGCTGATTCCAAGTAATTTTGCTGGTCTTCCTCAAGCTTTCTTGTCCTTCTGGGCTGCTTGCTGCCTAGCTCTTGTCAGCCAGCAGGAAGAAGCAGTGAGATGCTCGATCCTACTGCTATGGAGAATGAGCCAGGAGCTGGACCACAGTGATGGGATCCCTCGAGGGGGAACAAGTGCATTTGCTCTGCATAGCACCACCTGTGCACTCAGCCCCTGAGATTAGCAACTGGGCAAACTCTTCTCAGTCTGCATGCTTCTGTCACACCTGCAGTGGTGTGGTACCTTCTCTATCACATGCTCTGACAGATCTGTATGATGTTATGTGGCAGAAACACAAAGAATCCCCCCAAATGAGGGCATCCTTGCATTATCTTCATGTAGCACCTGATGCTTCCTGCCCTCAAAATTACAGGTTTTGCCCTTTTCATCGTGAGCTTTTCTTTCTTCTTCTTCTTCTTTTTTTTTTTTTTTTTTTTTTTTTTTTTTTTTTTTCTCTCAAAACTTTTGCTGTTGTTGTTTCAGTTTTGGTGATTGACCAGCAATATTTTGTGAGAGATGTCCTGCTCCTAGTGACCCACCTCTGTGTGAGCTGTGCTTCTTCTGGCCCTGCCAGCGCTCCTACTGCAGACTGCAGACCAGCCTGCTGCCCCATGTTCTCTCTGGGACTAATCATTTACTTTTACTGGATTTTGGATAAAACCACAATTGAAGAATTTGGAGTTTGACTAATTCTCCAGCCACCTTTCATTGAATTTAATCCTCACAAATTATTATGCGTTCTTTCTTTACTTTTTTTTTTTTCTCCTTCTTTTCTCTGTCCTCTTTCCCCCCATTTTAAATCCTCTCTTGCTTTTCACAAGTTCCCTTAACTGGGTAGCATCTGCCAATTTTATTAATGGGCTGTGTAATCCATTTACAGGGCCATTAATGAAAATATTAAATCAGACCAGACCTAACAAAAGATCCTTGGAGTACTCCAAAAGATACCTCCCACAAGTGTAATACTTGGCTTACTGCCTTTCTGGCAGGTTTGAATCCGCAAAGCAATGTTCATGTTATTATTATTATTGTTATTATTATTGGCATTAGGAGATAACTAGAAAGCCAAGCCAAACCCCAGGTTTTGTGGCGATAGGCATGGTGCACACATGCTCTAATTATTTATGAGAAAACAGCAGAGTCTCAGTGTGATGGGGGTCCTGGTTTTGGCCAAGAGTTACCCGAAGAAGAGGCAGTTGCTGGTCCCAGGGTGGTTACAGTATGAAAAGAACGACCCAAATGAAGGATGAGAAGGGTGACAGCGAGATCAAGGGCACTGCCAAAGGCTTCGCCCTCTGACAGGAGCCATGCAATAGCCCACACTGCCTCTCAGTCAGGCAGCGCTTGCCTCCATCTGCTTGGTTTTACCTTCCCCATTAAACTGCGAGCGCCGGATACCTCCTGACCAGCCCAGACAGGGCATGTTCTCAGAAGTGCTTCCACTGCCCGAGGTTGCCATTTTTTCTAAAATGTAAAATCCAGCATCTAAAGGGGGAAGAAAAAGCTATAAACCAGCCCGTGTCTTCTGGACTGCTGCTGTGCGGTAGAGAAGCCAAGTGCCTGATATAAAACATGAGCAGAGGGGACTGAGCTGACCTGCCAGCACTTTGCATGAGCACTTATTTCTGCTGACCTGTTACTCATATTAATAGCCAGGTTGGTTTTAAGATTTCCGAGTAGATCTCCAGTTGCTGCTCAAAGGAAAAGGACGGAGAGGTGAGCGCAGCATACGGTAGATGGTAGCACAAAGCCGTGGATGATCTGGAGAGAGTAGAGGGAGAATACAGCAAAATGCTGATGCAAAGGGTTCTGGTGGGTGATTTTTTGTAGGGAAGATGTGAGTTTCCAGAGCTGCTTGCAGCACTGGGATACCAGTCATGATCTCACCTTTTAGATTTTTTAGAAACTAAAGCTAATGAAGGTAATTGCCTGCATACGCAAAGTGTGCATCAGCTGCATACGTCCGCACTCGGATGTTCAGTTCTTGTGAACACAGATGTTTATTTTCGTATCGGTACCCACAGAAGCCTCTCGGATACTGCAGGTTTAGGGCCTTCAGTTGCATTTTGGGAGAAACCACGCTGGTGCCTGTGCCTGTGTATGAGATACTTTCACATAGACTCCTTTCCAGGTGCGTTTTCCACAATGTGTATGTGTATACCAGAAACCTTAGGTGACTGTGTGGGGGAAAACAAAGACTTTTTGTTACTTTTCAGCTCTGCCTGAGCAACTTTTCAGCTCTGCCTGAGCAGTTTCAGGACTCCCAACCAAGCAGTGCTCCTGGCCGACCCTTAAGTCCAGGCACAAAACAAAAAGAAATGGTTAGGAGTAGGGGAGGTGAGGGGGAGAGGGAGACATTTCTATTGAAAAGGATAAATTTCTGACCGAGCTAGTTTTACTGGCCTGGAGGAACCCTATAGATTAACAACCAGCAATCCCCCCCCAACACACACACACTCCTTCACTGCTACCCACCCCCACTCCAACCCGGAGACCTTAAACAATCCGGTAGAAGGTGTGACTTCAAACTTGGTGGTAGGGATAAAGAGAAAGGAAGCCGGAATGTAAGCACTTGTGTGATGTGATTATTCCCAGAAATGCCTCGACATCTCCCCGCTGTCCCGGCACGGCTGCCAGCAGTGCCGCCGAGCCCTGAGCTAAGGTGCTGACCGCGGGCTGCAGAGACACAGTGATACCTTATCGGGGAGAGGCATTGGGTCCCCTCGTAGTTACAAGCGGAAATAGGGCTGGTAGCCAGCCCAGCCTGCTGCCAGGGGCACCACGGCCTCGGCATCCATGAGACCCTGCCCGCTGCCAAGGTAAAGTGGCACCTCCGGCCCCCAAATTGCGGGCTGTGGGGTGGTGCCTCTATGGGGTGGGCATGAATGGGGTCAGGGGTGGAGGTGTGTGAGGGCACCCGGGTGGGTGGGCACGGGTGTGGTTGGTCGGACATGTATGGGGTGGAGCCGATGGGTTGGGGACGTGGGAGGGGTCTGCACGGCCCCCATGCGTGGGTGCAGAGGGTTTTGGGGTGCACTGGCTGGAGATGCGCATTTTCGGTGGTTGCCTCTGGGCTCACTGCCCTCCAGCTGCCTTCACTGGGAAGAGGGGCCGGGGCTGCCCCTGCCTCCACCAGGTTTTGTATGGGAAAGTGCCTAAAGATGCTGTAGTAGAACTCATCTTGTCACTTCCCCAAAGCCGTATTATTCATGTATTCACCTTAAGTGATGCCCTGTTCTCCAGCTCTGATCCCATATGTCAAAGAAGAAAAACAATACACTTATTCTCTCCTTTTCCATCCCCACCACCCCCCCCCCTTTTTTT
>VXAV01005099.1:105123-123805 GCA_013399715.1 Alectura lathami | reverse complement strand
TTTGATCCTCCTCCACTGCTGAAGAGCCCGAACCTCTTTGGCTAAGCAGTGTCTTTATAGGGGAAATATATATATTCCTTTATGTGAGCTATAAAGCTGTGCTCGGGGAAGCACGAGGGGCTTGGCTGTGTCTGGCCACGAGCAAAGTGGGGGACAGGGGGCTTTGGAGTATGGCAGGAGCCAGGGCCACGCAGGAGATGTCAGGGAATTGGGGGGTTAGCGCTAAATCTTCTATCTCTGCGAGATGGTCTCTCCATCATCTTCACGCGTGCACAGATATATGTGAACAGATGACTTGGCACTGGTGAAAAACAATTAAAATAATTCCTCTGCCTCTGGCCAGGCCTGTGTAAATATCTCACTCTCCCACATGCTCGCCTAGCTTTTCCTGATGCTGCGTTACTTGATTGCAAATACATAATTTGCGAGAGTGTGTGTATACACAGAGCCGCTTTGATCTCTGCGCAGAAATGCCCCCCTTTGCATTTGGAGGGGCTGCTGCTCCGAGAACAAAAGCGGAGGAAAAAAATGGTCAAATAACACATTTTCAAATGGGAAGCGTGTGTCGGCTTCCTCGAGTGGTTCTGGCACTTGGGGTGGGGGGGAAGGAAAAAAAGAGGCTTTATTGAACATATAAATTTAAACGTAGTTACTGCTAACAGTTGCCTTATAAAAGGGGTCCATATAACCCACGTCAATTTTTTTTTTTTTTTTTTCTGGAGTCCCCCGGCTCATTTCCCAGCGCACCCGATCTCTTGGCAGAGCCGGCTGCGAGGAGCTGGCTGCGGGCTGTGCAGGGGGAGATGTTTATTTTTCAGTCATTGTTGGCTCCCTCCCCTGGATTATTTTACTGCTGCAGATTTAAGCCCTCTACTTATTTCTGATTCTCTGGCAGCGCTTTCCGCAAGCGCTCCCAGCTCTGTGCTTTCTCCCTTTGCCGTGTCTCAGGGTGGTGAAATTACAGGGTATGAGGGAAATGTGTAAATTATAGGGTTTATTAAAATGTAGGTGAGCGCGGCTCTCTAGGCAAAACAGATGCAGGATGGCTTGAAGTCAGCAGGCCTGACAAACTGCAGAGCAGGGGAATCATTAGAGGGACATTTCCCACAGGGAGAGAGGAAGCAGCCCTGGGGTGGGGGGAGCGTCCCTCCGTAAAGGAGCTGAGTCCCAAAGAGGGGCAGCACCCAGGTTTCTCCCAACGAACAGGATGAGGCTTTTGGGTGTGCATCCGTGGTGCTGGCACCCTGCATCTCCTCGCTCCCAGCCCCAGGAAGTCCCAGCAGAGCCTTCCCCTCTCTTTCCCCCCCCCCCATCCTCAAAGGCGATGATTTATTTAGGCTAAAGAGTAATTCTCAGTTTATAGTTTGGCTTCTCCAACATTAACCTCAGCCACTTTTATGTTAGTCTTAGGGATGATGAAGGGACTTTCCGCAGCAGTAGAAAGCTTTCCAAAGGACCTCAGGGGTTTGGGCACTGAGGTTCCCTCTCCTTCTGCACACTGACAAGAAGGTGGGCTGCAATAGAAGTACAAAATGGGGGGAGAAAATCAGCCCTGGATGAGGTGGCCGTTGTGCTGCCCCAGCTGCACGAAGCTGTTGTAGGACAGAAAAAGCCTCTGTTGGTCCCTTCTCGTGGCAGGAGCTGGGACTGGCTCATGCTGTCACCGTTTGGACCATCCTTGTTGCTGCATCTCTGCAGACCCACGGTGCGATGGGAAGGTTGTTGTGAAAGAGATTTCTCAGCCATGAGCACCACCTCCTTCCATGCCTGAGGCTATGGTTTCTCCACAGCGGTATTCGCTTTCACAGAAAGCCATTAGGAGAGCAGGCTGTGCTGTTGTAGCTGCCTAGATTACAGTTTGGCATATAGCAGCAAGGATTAAAGCCAGGTAGCAAGCCAGTCTCAGGCTACTGGGATGTCCTCTGCGGATCCCAAACTGTCCAAGGTAAATAGCCGGAGTACTGGTAGCCGCATTACACTGAAGTCCCTCTGAGAATTTTACCAGCCCTGGCATGCAGAAGAAGAAGGACATAGCCTCTGAGCTGCAGAAAATCATACAAAACAGCACATGGAAGGGTCTTGCAACTACTTTAGTCCCACAGTGTCAACTGCTGTCACAAAAGATCCTGTAATGGGCATTTAGGAGATGTTGTCTTGTATCAATCTAATGTTTAATGCAGTCGAGCCTTTTTTCACCATTCTTTTTTTCAATACCTTGCAGGGCTGATGAGGTCTTTATTTATTCCTTTATTTTCTGTTTGGTTTGGAGGATGTTGGATCTTGGCAGAGCAGCAAAAAGCAGACAGAAAGGTTAACAAAGGAAAGTATTATTTCCTAATCCCTTCACATGCTTCCGAAGCATTTAAGATAACAAGAACATGGTAATAAAATGGTAATTAGTAAGTGCACTCAGGTATTTACTCAGTTTGGGGATTTCAAGCAGCCTGCTGTTTGCTTAGCACAACGTGGCTGCCACCCACGCCTGCTCCAGGGACAGAATCATTGAGAAAGGCTGCCCTCCTCTCCCTCAGCCTTTCCCTGCTCTATAGGAGGTCCTTGGTCATGATTCTCAATTTGTAGCCTGAAATTTCTTCTAAAAGTTCAGCTGTTCTTCCTCCTGTTTGGTTTCCAGCTACTACAGTTATTTAAGGGGCACATTTGGAATAGGAAATGGTCCTTACACAGTTCTGGGAGTGGAAGAGGAGACAGGTCTGGGTAGGAGGGACTGGGAGAGCAGCTGGATTTTAAATAATAAGGATGTGGAAAAGCTCAGACTGAATAGTGGGAAAGGGAAAAGAGGGTACATCAGCGGAGAGCAGGGCAGAGCCTCCCTGACGAGCCCCGCTCCTCCTCTGGGGAAGCCCTTGCTCTAGGCAGATGTAAGAATTGGTGAGAGCTTCATGTTCTCATTTGGTCAAGTTTCCTAGCTGAAGTGCCTTTGAAAGACAAGCAGATTTGCAAATAAAGGACTGTCAGAGCCTGCTCCTCAGTTCAGATTTCTCTCTTTTTCGAAATAGGAAAGGGAGTCGAAAGAGGCTGGTTGCTGAATGGAAATGTGTCTAATGCGATGTGGAGAGAGCTTATGCACTCAACAGTTGTATTTTCAGTGCAAGTAGGGGCCTTTTGTGCTGTTCGATATTTCAGCAAAAGCTTTAGAGGAAATGAAGCAAACCTGTCTGTGTTTCCAGGGGGAATTCTGCAGTGTGCGTGCTGGAATATCTCCCTCTTTTCCCTTAGACTTCGTGGCTATTTTTACATCACCTTAGATCACAGTACCAGATTCTCTAATTGCTATTTCTGGGGTACTTTTATTATCCCTAACAGCATTTGCTTGTGATTCTTGATAGTTGGCTTTGTTTTTCTTTTTGAATGATTTTTTGAGACAAAACAAGGTTGCCTCTTCTGCTGCTGGTGCAGCCTGAGGGAAGACTTTTGCATAACTGCCTGCTTTGCTTTGTGCTTATCTCAGCTGTACGTAATACTTTCAGTGCTCTAATTTCCAAGACACACACGATGTGGTGAGTGCAATGCTCATTGCTCGATGTGGAGGACCAGGAGAGTGGGTTCATGTGTTTGGAAACATTGGGACAGCAGGCCTGGCAGGAGCTATCACGTGTGAGGTTGATTAACAGAATGGGGCCTGGAGGCTGGGAGAGCAGCAGGACGAGGCTGTGGAGGTGGAGGAAGGCAGGTGTCAAGTGTTGGCTCTCAGCTGCGCACGGAGCTTGTGTTATTCCATGATCTAATACCCAGGCCAGTCACCCCCCAGCACTGAGTGTGGATGTTCCCAAACTAATGAACTAAACAAAGCAGAGGTGCTAGGAGAAGGATCACTGGTTAAAATTGTCGTGGTAGAGCTGTAGCTGCACTTGGTGGATGTGTAGGCAGTATTCCTGACTGAAGTGACAGTCGAGAGAAGAGTGCACAAGGCTGGTTATGTGCAGGAGGCAATGATAAAGCAGGCGATACTCAGTGGGAGGAGATCCTGCCCCGCTACCGAGTGGGTCTGAGCTTCTCCTGCTGCAGTCAAGTGACTTGGACAGTTGCCTGAGCTCTGCTCCAGCAGGCTGCTCTTCCTGCTGCCGACACATCTATCAGTCTTTGTTTCCATTCCTGCACCAGCTTTGCCAGCTTTTCCCATCTGTGTCGTGTTCCAGAGGAAGAAGAAGGTCACATACTGGTTCGTGGTTTCTCTCTCGTGCAGTCTGCCTCTGAAGTTATTGCATGTTGGTCGCCGTCCCACCAAGTCCACTTTGCAGCAGTAGTTTGCGGGTTCAAAGGGTCTCAGCAGCAGATTTGTTGTCATAACACCTTGGTGCTTCTATGGGACAGAGGCAGCTCTGCCCAGCTGTCTCTTGCCTGATGGGTTTTGGGGGATGTGGATGGGTTTTGGGGTATGTTTGGCTGTGCTGGAGTAAAGCTAACATGTGAAACAGGCGCGAGTGCTGTGTTCCCAAGCTTGTGTATGCTGATACAGGTATTCACCATATCCTTGTTGCCTAAGAATGGCTTAGCCTGTTGCAGCGATCCCTTCTGAAATGAGCAATGCATCCCTCTTATGTTCACTGTTGTGACTTTAGTTCCTCTTCTGGCCACGTGGGACTGGACATCTATTTTATATGCAAAGACAGAAAAGCCTGAAGGATTTTATTGTGTGATATGGGGAGGACGGATTGAGGTGGGAATCCTAAGAATTCCCAGCCAAGGATCGGAGGAGGCGTAGATGAAGTGAAACTGAAGCAGGCTGCTTGAGCGGGGGGGCACTGCTGCTGGTGGGATAGCAGCAAAAGTGGTCCTGGCTTTTCCATTTGAAAGGAAGAGCAAGGATGTGGGAAGGGAAGAGGTATACGAGCCCACTGTGGGAGAGCAGAGTTTGATAGGAGGCCCCAGCATGAATTCTTCCCTTCCCACTACCTTAGAGCGTTTTCTCTATTCCATACAGAATGTGATACTCTCTTAGGAGTGACCCCCCTGACCTCCCTCCTCCTGATAGGATGGCGAGTAAGTGAGTGCAAAATAAATGGCACCAAATAGACCTTTTCAAAGAGAACAAGGAAAATAAATCAGGTTATTCTGGTGCTGCATTGACAGCATGTCAAAACAACTCCCCAAAGCGTGAAACTTGGCTGGGGAATGGTAATTCCACTGCCATGATACTTACATGCCAGATGTATGGCTTATCATCATGTCTGTCTGTCTGTCTACCTGTCTGCCTACCTGCTGTTACTGTACTATCAATTTTTAAAGTGCAAATAAACTGTTTATGATCCTACCTCCGGTTCTGGAGAAATAAGTGGGCTCTAAATGTATGAGAGTTACTCAAGAAAGAAAGTCTGCTAGCTTGTAGTAGCTGGTGACTAAACACAGCAGAATAATCTGCTGGCAGTGCTATGGGAGATGCATGGCTGTATTTTACTTCCTGCAGAAGTTCTCTCGCTGAGATGCAGAGATGTACAGGCAGGTGGAAGACAGCAGAGCCCTCATAGGTGCTGTCGGACTGCTCCAGGCTAGCATTACCCAGAGCACCTTCCCACCTTTCTGAAGAGCAGTGATAACCAGATCTAGAGCTTGTCCTGCCAGAAAATGCAGTGTATTGTATTCTGCTGAGACCCAGCATTCATAATGCACGCAGAAAATCACTGCTCAGTAATTCCACCGGGAAACGGAGAAATGAAATCCAAACACAACGAACACCTCCAAAGCCTTCAGCATTGATCTGTGCTGATCAGTACGAGCTGATGAACGAAGTGTAAGAAATAAGGCTGGGGAGCTCCACACCCTCTCCTATGTGGTTCTCTGGACATACATGGCTGAACTTACTGTGTGCAAGAGTCTTTGAGAGTGAGTGCATTTGTGGATTTTATACTTGCGAACTTCATGGTTACCCCAGTATGTGCAGAATAAAGAAGGCTTAGAAATGCTGATGAAGTTAGCATACTGGAACATTCCTGTAGATTTCCATAAGTTCAGAAAAAAAACTGTAGAAAATTATATGTCCTAGTAATTTCCAAGGCTAAAGGCTGAGCTCACTTCCAGTAGTGCAGCTGCTGTAAATTTATACTAATTAGAAGTAGTCTGAGTAATTTGGGGAGTAGTAAATATTTTAGCATTTGTATGCTTGTTTGTTTTTCTCTTTGGAGGATTAGGAGAAATATATCTGCACTGCACATTGGAGCTGGGAGTGGGACGAGGGTTCTGTTGCTCGTTTCAGACCAGATTTCCTGGCTGTGCAGAGCGTGCCTCTGGATGTGGAGCTCAGAACATGGCCAAGGGCTTGAGCACACAGACCCTTTCCTCCCAAGGAAGCCACAGCAGTTCTATCCATTGGATGTTTGATGTTTCTGGAGGCAACCCCGAACCTGTCCGGGCATTCTCTAGGTGGGCAAGAAGAGGGGGCTGAGGAGCATGATGTGCTGTCAACAACACTGCTGTCATGTGTAGCAGAAGCACCCAGATCAGACAAGTGTGAGCTTCAGGATGAAACCTTGTACTTGAAATAATCCAGATTCACATACTCCAGCATTTTTACTTGGGCTTAAATTTAGTCATTTAGGACTAGTTTGCCATACAGGATGTCTGTCTGTCTACTGTCACCTGCCACTCTTGGAAATGATCAGTGCACTCGTAGCATCCATCCTACTCTCTGTCCCAGGAGGTTGCTGCATGGATGCCTCAGTGACATAACCAGGAATGAGCCATATCCCAAAATATGTACCAATGTCACACAGCGGGAAGCATCATGCTGTGCTACTTCATGCTCTGCTTGATTTCTAAAGTCTTGCACTTAGCAGGGATGAGTCTGCCCTTTTCATCTGTTCTGTAGGAGTTCTGAAGTCCTAGCCAAGGTCAGAATCATAGAATCATTAAGGCTGGAAAGGAACTCTAAGATCATCAAGTCCAACTGTCAACTGACCACCACCAAGCCCAATAAACCATGTCCCAAAGTGCCACATCCACACATTTCTTGAACACCTCCAGGGATGGAGACTCCACCAGCTCCCTGGGCTGCCTGTTCCAATGCCTGGCCACTCTTTCAGAGAAGAAATTTTTTTTAATATCCAATGTGAACCTCCCCTGGTGCTGCTTGAATCCATTACCACAGTGCTAAGCTCATCATGTGTATTTACCAGTGTTAAGAGATCTAAAAAAATGGTTTAAGCTGTTTGTTCAGGCTCTGTGTGTTATCAGGGGGTGGGTAGGGGAAACCAACTCTACTCTTGCGGGAGGTGTCTTAGGAATGAGCAAAACACCCATGACATCCTCTGTCTTTCAAATTCAGAAGGATCCTGGGTTAAGCAGTGTGGTCTAAACGCCAGTCCAAGGGGTGCGAAGGAGGGAAGGGTCCCACGCAGCTGGCCAGTAGCAAGAGAGGAGCAGAGCCCAGGTTTTGCAGTTTCCCAGTTCAAGGACTTCCACCTTGTTTATTATCCTAATACCCACCCTCACCTTGGTTTATAAGCATCACACCTCAAATAAAAGCAAGGAGGGATGGCACACGTGACTGCGCTGTGTACAATTGCCTCGTAGCTGGATGTCAGAGCCCTGCTACTGGAAGGTGAGGGAGGGGTGACAGCATGAGGAGGGACCACCTGCGTCATCGAGCACAGGCGCTCACAGTTACAGGTGACCATGCAATAGCCGCTTAATCCAGAGGGGTCCCCAGAACATCCACTGCGTGCACTGCAGGCCATAAAACACTTCCCAACACCCTATAACAAATTTAAGACTGCTAGTACAAAAGACCAAAAGCCACAAAAACTCTAACATGCAGGAGAGATCAAGGGCATTGCCAGTGTCCCAGGTCCCAGCAGTAGCAGGGAAAATGTTAGGTGAAAATGTCCAGATGATCTTAGGAAGTGGACCATGGCCCACCCTACAGAGGAAAGAAGGAAAACCTCACCAGTCCCTGCCAAATCTGACCCAAGGGGAAATTCTTTCCTGAATACAGGCCAAAACTCAAAGTAATTGCACATGTACTCTTTAAAAATGGATTTTATTTAGGAGAAACACATTGTCATCATCATCCTGTAAACTGCGCCAAATGTGTGCTAAGGACTTCCCGTAGAAGTAGGTAGAAATTGAAAGTTTTTTTTTTTTTTTTTTTCCCCAGAAATTCTGCAATGAGTAAGATACCTCCATCCAACCATGACATGGCTGGTGCAAGCTGGTCCCTCTGTAGGTACCCCAGGTATCTGAGACGCTTTATTTTCTTGCCAGGGTCTGCAGATATTTATGGTAGATTAATTTTGTGGATATAATCAATCTCAGCGTTTTGGAAGTAAGACAAAACTTTTTGGAGGGTTTACTTGAGGTCCTGGCCTGAGGAACCCTGCTCAGGGTTGCTCAGGTTTGGTACATTTGCTGTGGCTGATTTTGCATAATGCAGCTACTCTCTGCCTCCGATGAAATTCTCTGTGATGCACAGGGCTTGTAAAAGTCCTAAGTGCCACTTAATTCCAGCTAACGGACACTGAAGGACTTGTTCTCAAGGCAAATTTGCTTCTGTTTCCTGCAGTCTCAACCCAGTTTCTCTCTTTTCCCTCTCTTTGATTTCATTTTCTGCTCTTGTTTATGGCAGTAATTGCAGTGAGAGTGACCTAGGCTGCAGTTTATCCAGAAGCTGATGGATTTTAGAGCATTTCCTGGTAAGGCATACCCAAACTAGATGGCTGCTGAGTCTCCAGCATTACTGATGTAGCCAGCTACGTGTCTTGGACAGAGTCAAGAGTGGAGCTAGGAAGGAATGGGTAGATGCTCACTTGATCTCTTAGATCCCACACCACCATTTTTCAAATGGGCCCACTATTCTTCAAAAAATGGCCCCAAATGGCACAGAACTTGTGCAGCTTTGGCCTTTCCAAGCTTCTAGCTGATGACTTAGGTATAATGGCCTTTGAAAGTTGTGGAGATCAGTATTGACACAACCAGTCTGTGCCCAAAGCACAGCAGGGAACTCTGGGACTAGCTGTGAGTGTGGGACGTGTCCTGGCTCTGAGTGTAATAAGGACACTTATGCACTAAGCACGACCAGACCAGCTCAGGAGCTACCCAACGGAGTGAGCCACAGCTCAGAGCTATGGAAAGCCATAGGGGATGTAGGTATTTGCACCCCACTGACATGGAAATGGACAGCTAGCTATTGATGCCATCCCACGGTTGCATTGTGACATTGGTGATGCACACAGGGAACTCATATCTCCAGCTCCTGCAGAGCACTCCCTGGAGCAGCCATGGGATAAGAAGCTGGGGCCCCAGCTAGGGACTTTCATACGGTGAGGATGTAGCCCTGCAGCTGTGGTGCTTGCCATAAGTGAGTGTCCTCCCTGCTCTACCCAGTGACCTCCTTTCTGCTTTGGCTTTGTCCCCAGGATGGTGGCTCATGGGCAGCCTGGGCTGCAGTTTGTGATGCTGCTCCTCTGCAACCTGGTGGCAGAAAGCCTGCTGAGAGCCATGAACATCATGATTCAGGCTCAGAGCTTGGTACAGGGATAACGGATAACTGCATGCCAGCCCACGTCGCCCTGCCTGGCTGCCACTGGCTTCTCCCTCGTTCAACCCGTTGTCAAGACAAAAATAAAAATCATAAGATTTAACAATAGCTAACCCATTACAGCTGAAGAGCAAAGTGTTGCTGAGAGAGTGTTGACATCAATTTTTTTTTTTTTTAATAGGAGGATTTTTATATATATATATATATATGTATATTTGGAAGGAACAGGTTAAAAGCAAAAGTCAGTGTTAAGTAAAAGCGTGCATGAAAGAAATAAAAATAGCCCAGGTTGGACTGGGGGAAGAGAAGAGGAGGCTGCACTATTTCCATTAAACGTGACATTGAAGCGGAGGGTGAACTTGAAACTTTGACAGGACTGTGCTCATCCCCTTGGATCCTGCTCCTGCAGAGTGGTGGCTGCACGGTTTTGCTCCCAACGATCACTTGTGAATTCACGTGCTCCTCTTGGTTGTAGGGAAAGTTCAGTGAAAAGAGAGATCATGGGGTATTTTCTGAAATTCTTGAATCAGAATCAGCTCATACAAAGTTCTCTGCTGCTGGAGACTTGATTAAAGGTCATGCTAAAACGCCACTCCTTCTTATGAAGGTACATGAAGGCAGGCTTGAGTTTAAATCATCTGTATGGACTTTAGACGTGCTCCATTCCTCCATGTGCAGCACCTGCTGAGCCTCGACGCTGGACCTGCAGCACACTGTGAGTCCCCAACCACTGCATGACATGGCTGAGCCTTTACCTGTTCCCATGGGGTTTGAGTTTGTCTCCAGCCACAGACCATCCAAACGGAGCCTGAGCATTTTCTTCCACTTCGAAAAGCACTCCAGGGAAACTGTGCATATGAAGTCATGGAAAGACAAAAAGCATAAGAACATAATTTTCTGCACGTACTAGGGGAAAAAAAAAAAAAAAAAAGAGACAGAGAGAGAGAGAAATTATAACAACAATAATTTAACAAAACAAAACACTCTCCTCCCTCCTCTCTGTGATTATGAGTAAATGGCTTGAATCAATGAGATGTGGTTGGGCCCCAAGGAGCAGGACCTTCCTACTGGTGCTGCTGGAGCAGGGCTGGCCGGGGCAGCCCCTAGCGCTTGCAGCATCCCCACACTGCGGCATGGCTGTAACCCCAACCCGGCAGGCTGGGCAGGGCTTTCGGAGGCATTAATAACCCAGAGGAAGGGTCCTGCTGCTCCAGCCAGAACAGGCCTCGTGGCGCACCGAGCCCTGCGCCAGTCGCCAGTCGGAGGGGTCAAGCTAATGCCGACACTGGGCCCTTTGATTGTTCTTGATTCATGTGCGTACACCACTGGTAGGTCAGATGGGCCGTTAATCCCCCCATTCCCTGCCCCCTTCCCCAGGAAAGAAAAGGAAAATGAGAAATAAGTTTAGCGGGCAACTTCTTGGTTTGCTTCAAGGCTTGTGATGTGAGCTGGCTGCAAGGTCTGGATATTTAGGAACGAGTGTTTCCTCTTCCCTTTGGGTTGTTTTTTTTGTTGTTGTTGTTGTTGTTGTTGTTGGTTTTTTTTTGGTAGCCTGGTGATTAAAAAGCATGAGAGGAAAAAAGTGAAGCTGTGATCAGCAGAGTCAGGGCTGGTGATGCTGCTTGGTGCTGGGTAGCGGCTGTCTATCCCTGCAGGGGGCCCGTGAGTACCCCAGTATGCGCAAACTGAGATTAAATGTCTATTTAGTTTTCTATTTGAATTTCTGTTTGAATTTCTAATTTAATTTCTAATTAAATTTCTGGTTGAATTTCTATTTAATTTCCACACTCGGCAAGCTGGAGGAAGCAGACGCATGCAAAACTCTGCATCCCCACCCACTGCCCATACATAAGTTTTAGCCCTGCTTGAACGCTCATTTCTGCGTAATGGGGAGTTTTTTTCCAGTTGTTAAAACGCCCTGGGTGTCGCGGGGGGACGCAATAAGCTCTTGACAAGCTCTCTCCGCCACGGCACGGAGAGTGGTGAGCGGCCCCGAGTTGTGGGGACGAGCGGCAGCCGGGAGGGGGGGATTTCTGCGGGAGACATCGGGCCGAGAAACTCCTCAGAGCTGGGGTGGGAGAGGGGCCGAGGACCCAACACCCCCTTGGACGGCTGAAAATAACCGGGCTCCGGGCTGGGAAAGCCGGTATGGGCAAATGACCAATTAGGGAATCTTTGTCAGATTCGGAAAAGCCGAGATAAGTCTCTTTTATCAGCCTATAAAAATACCACTTTCACTTATCTGGAGCTACCTACGCCGCGCAGCTGCTGGAGGAGGGGTTACGGTTGGGCTTGCCAGCGAGGGTGTGTGTGTGTGTGTGTGTGTGTGTGTTGGAAAACCGTTTTCTGCTCCAGAATGAGTCTTTTTCCTTCCTCCTCCTCCCCACGGAGTGGGATCCGAGCCCACTCGCACCCCTGGGCTGCGGCCTTGGGTCCCGTCGGGAAGGGCAAATCTCCTCCCATCTCCTCTGGCTTACCATCCCTATCCCCGGCATGGGATGAATTCTTAGGGCAAGGCTGTGTGCAATCCGTTGCACCTACGGGCACGGGTGTGTGCAGTGATTGAGCCCACCCGTGAGTGCGGCCGAGTACAAATACAGAGATTTTTGTGTACAGCAGCTGGCTCCGTGCCCATTCGCACGCGTTTTCCTATGTTTTATACAAATATTCAGGTGCCTGCACCCCGAGGACAGGGGCTCACCCGTCTGTGCGTCCGTGCGCTCGCAGGATCCAGGCGCGGAGGACTCGAACGCTTTCTGCATCTGTGCGAAATCCGCCCCGAACGCATCTCCATCTGAATAGCCACACGCAAACAGAGGATCAAGACGTGGAGAGAGTGCTAACATGCATTCCTACTGTGGGAAAACATGCTGCACTTTGATTATTTTCTCTGTGGTTTCCAGTCTATTTGGGCTGTAGGAAAACGATCAGATACAGCGTGGAGGGGGAAAAAAAGGTCAGGCAGCTAAAGCCAAATCAGTGCTTTCAGATTTTTTTTTTTTTTTTTCCTTTTTTGAGGAGAATGTTTGTGGGGGGAAAAGATTCTGGAAAATGAGGGCGAAAGGTTGGTTTTCGTTCAAATACCCTACGTGGGTTTGCCCAGCAGTGTGGGGGCGGCTTTCCCTCGCCCCTTGTCCCCTCCATATCGAGAGCCGTAGGACAGCCCCTGCTATTTTGTTATTTCGTTTAAAGGCAGAATAAGCAAATCTGGCTGGCACAAGCAAGGTTAGAGCCTCTCCATGAAGCATCCCACGGTCACGGGTGGGGGCCGTTTGTTAACCCTCAGTCATCGGGGCTTGGAGGTAGACCAGGGTGAAGCACTTCTTTCTGGACTTGAGTGTGCAAAACTTTGCAAAATAAATAAATAAATAAATAAAATGTTCCTTTCCCCTTTCGAGGAATAAATGCTGTCCCCGCCGCGGGTGGCGACACGGAGGCTGGCAGCGACGTGACTCGGAGCGTGAGGTTAGGGGTACAGAGGAAGTGGCAGCCCCCGGGGCACTCTCTCCCATCGGGCCAGTACCTTTCGCATAGATTTGCTAGAAGGGCTTGGAAATTCTTTTCCAAATATAGACCCGGAGCGCCCTTCTCCCCCCTCAGCCTCTCCCGGGTGCCCTTCAACAGTCGCCGGCTCTCAGGCCAGGCGAGGGCAGATGCAGCGGGCGCCTGACAACCGCACCCTTGCCGAGCCGTGCCCGGTAGCTGGGAGGAACCCAGCCGTGTCCGACGGGGGCATTGCGCTGCCCACGCAAATCACGCATGGGAGCCGCAGCTCCGCGCCCGGGTACACTGTGCCGCTGGGGGGACTGCATGGGGTCGGTCCCACCCTCTTGCGGTTCAAGCAGGGAAATGGGTGGTTTTGTTTAGTTTTGCTTTGTTTTTGGAGTGGGAGAACGGGATGCTGCGGTCCCCAAGTTTGATATTTCTGGTCCTTCCCCCCTGTTGGCACCTCCTGTCCCTTCCCGAAGGAGGGCGCCTTCCCCGCCTTCCCTTCTACCGAGACAGAGAGGAGGGCTGAGAATTTCCTCTTCTAACCACTTGGCCTAACGGAAAACTGGGAAATTCCACCCAAAAAGCCTTAGAGGAAAGGGCTGCGGTGCTAGTGTGGGGAGGAAATGCCCGAAGGAAGTGCTCAGCTCCCGGGCTGGGAGGAAGCAGACTTTTTGGGCGAGAACCCCCCAGCACCATTCCTGTTGCCCAGCAGAAACTTGCCGGATTTTTCGGACCCCGCATGGTGGGGGGACAACATGAGGACAACAAGGGGACACGCCCTTCTTAACTCCACCATTGAGCGGAGCCGGGCCGTGGGCTGAAATCCCTGAAGGCATCTGGGGTGGGGAGGACCCCTTCCTGGGAGCTTTCAAAAATCAAAAAAGCTTTCGAAAAAAAAGTACCACGTTTCGATGTGATAAATGTATAAATATATACGTATAATCATTACGAAAGGCTGCTCCTCCGTTGTTTCTCCCCCAGTCACGTTTTTATAGCGAGATCAAGGGCAAGCCTGTTGCGTTGTGGTGGAGTGTCCTTGTTATTTTATTTTATATTATTTTTTTTCTCCTAAATGCGCTTCGGGGTAAAGCTCTAAGAAGTTTGCAGTTCGCTCCGTGCAATTAAGAGGAAGAGGGAGCGAGATCTTGATTGCTTCTGGTCGTTCTGATCGCTTAGGAGGTGGGGGGAGCAGTCGGGCGGGAATTGATTTTAGATTTCCCTTTTATGTCGGGTCTGGTTTCTGGTGATTAAATTTCTCTCTTATGTGGACTGAACCTACGGATAACTGATTAATAACATGCCACTTGGCGCCAACACGGGGTCTCGAGGCCTTTAATCGGCAAGATGCACAAGAGAACAGAGAGAAACACAGAGCAGGACAAACTCCACCAACCATTCTAGCCTGCTGTTCTCTGCCCCGGCAGATTTTTTTTTTTTTTTCATCTATTCAGTATTTCCTGCTAAACTCGTAAACTTTATTTGATTTACAGCTATTTCATGAACCTGCTTAAACTAACATATGTTCCGTCTTGTCCAACTGAATCATAAAAAACAATCTTGGATCCAAACGAGATTTTTTTTTTTTTTTTTCCAGAAACGAGTTATTAATGACAGAAAATAGGCATTGTCTTGAGCGGCGGCTGCTCCGGCCTCCGGAGTGGGGATCTTGGAGGCTCCCGCACCCGGCAGCCAAAGGGGGGGGACGGGGCTTCGAGCTGCAGGTAGAGCCCGGGCTCTCGGTGCGGAGATTTGAGCAATTTTTTTTTTTCCCTTAATAAAATAAAACAAAACAAAACATTCCTTGGAAATGAACGATTTCCAAGCACATGGTACCTAAAATGTGCTCACAAAGGCAGATGCTCTGTTCTCGCAGCCTGCAGCCGCGCAACCGAGCAGGTAAACACGCACGTCTGCCTCCAAAAACAAACTGACGGGCAGGAGAGGAGTTCCTAATATTTTCTCAAAGCACAATTTAGTGTGCACACAGTTGCTGCTACACCTAGACCAAGCAAGACAAGCAAGCATCCGCCCTGGACGCTCGATATACGTGAAGCAGGTCTAATTTTACAGCTATCTATAGGTGAGTGTGCACGTGTCCTTGCAAGGAATCGGCTTCACCAAGCCGAGTGACAGCACGAGCAGCTCTTCGCACTCGAATTCTCAGCGCCGTTCCCCACCTCTTCTTCCTGCAGCCCCCGAGCCCAGGCAGCAGGGCACGGTCTGGCCCCACAGCCTGCAGCCGGTCCCCGGCCAGCTCGGCCCGTCCCAACCTGAATTCTCTTCCGCTCTCACAGATTTACAGATTTACATGTTTGCAGATCAAGGCCTCGGTCAGCCTTTGCATAAGAGGCAAGCTCATGGATGGGAGAAAAAGCTCGGTTTTTTTTCTTCTTCATCCTGTAGATATTTCTATTTTTTGAGATTAGCAATAGCTGAAGAAAACAAAGCAGAACAAAACAAAACGAACTTCTCGGGAGCTGTTTGGGTGATGCATACAATCTATACTTTCACCCTGAGGGCAACATTCGCTTTCGGGATGCTCGGGGCACCCGTACGAAGCCGGGTTGTCGCTGCTGCCCGTACTGCGAGGTTGGAAGCGCGGCTGCAGCCGCCCTGGGAGCGTGTCCCGAAATTTGTGGGATCACGTTAATGTAAAGGATGCGTTCATCACAGATCGGCCAAGCTTCTCCCCTCTTTTCCTCTGCGTTATTTAGGGGCAGAGGAAAGAAAGGGAACGGGGAGTGAGGAAAAAAAGGGGAGAACTGGGAAAAGGAAAAAAGATGGAAGGGGAAAGGGGGAGAAATAATAATAATAATAATAACAATAACAGTTGGAAAGCCGGGGAGGGAGGAAACGGGGCAGGGAGCTGCTCTGCGCCTGGGGCCCTGGTCCCCCGGTGGTGAGTGGGCCACGTTGGGGCAAGGGAGGAGGTAAATGAGAATCACAGGTTCCCTTCGGGCAGCGGCTGAGAGCGTCCACTCGGCTCGGGCTCCTCTGCCCACACCAGCCCCAGCCCAAGGTCATTGCAAGATCATTTTCAGGGAAAGGCACAGGGCGCTGAAGACTTTCCCCCTCTTGCCCCCTTTAGTTTTCTTCCCAGGGCGAGAGTGAAGGCCTTATCTTCTTTTATTTTCTCCTTCGGCCCGAGATAAAGCCCTGATTGACACCCTGTTTGGTAATAGCAGATTAGCGGGTCTATTCTGGCATCAATAACGCGCCTTGCTCCATCAGGAGCCATCTATTGGAGCGGGGAGGGGGTTTCTGGGGCACCCCGTGCCAGAAAGTCACCCAGGCTGGCTCCATGAGAAGTAGGGAAATGGGGAAAGTAGCAAAATTCCCCCTCACCTAGGCAACACTGTGCCCACAGTGGCCTCTGCCCGCCCGGTTATTTTTCATATTTTTCACTGGCTTAAAGTCCGGAGTTCGCCTGGGAAATGAATGGGCTGTGTGTGTGGGGGGGTGCTTTTTAACTGCAAACCTTTTGTATCTTTTTTAAAAGTAGCATGAAGGGCGGGAAGAAGGACCTGAAATCACAAACTTTTAAAGAAAAATGTAATTAATCTGTAACTAAGTAAAACAAAAAGTCTCGACCCAGATATCTACACCAAAGGTGTTCTAGTGGTTCTAGACCACAAAATGCAGGGTTTTAGCTATTGAAATAATGACACGACGAGATCTGTGTTGGCGTTACTTTGAGTCTAACATCTTTCTGATAAATCCTCAATCGACACAGTGAGTCACTGCTCCCTCAATTTAGGGGAAAAAAAAAAAAAAATTAACAGACCAAAGTATTTCCAGAGAGGATGATTATTCAAAATACTTGTTTTCTCCCAGGTGCGTATTTTGCCAAAGCGGGTATGCGGCCAAAACAGGGAGTTAGCTATTAAAAAAGAAAAAGAAAAATAAAATGCTGCTATGGGGGAGCTAAATCTCAGGGGAAAAAAAAAAAAAAAAAAGGAAAGGTAAGAAAGAAAAAAAGGAAGAAAATAGGTATGAGAAAGCCCAAACTGCCGCAGCCTGTGTGTTTCACATACAGTGAGCAGTCGCGGGCAGGGTCGCTCCCGAGGAGCAGCGGCCGAAACGCAGAGGCTCCTCGCTTTGATACAGACGACCCCAGAAGCGGTTTCAAAAGGTGCGCGTAGGGGTGGGAGGGCGAGTTCATGCTCAGAGCTATTTCTAACTGCTGACACCTCGACCCCACTGCAAGCCAGCACCCCGAACACCCCCTTCCCTCCACCTCTCCGAGGTAAAACCCGCAAAGGGGAAACCTCCAGGGCACCCGGTATCCTGAAGGCAGCGAGCGGGCAGCGGGCTCTGGCCATGCGGCCCCAACAAGCGGGGGCTCCTCCGGGTAGGGCGGCAGGGTCCGATTCTGACCTCCTCATTGCAGGGATGGGCTGCAGCCACGCACCCCCACGCCCACGCTGGTAAGTGGCCACAGTGTTGTCGTCCGGGGCCGTGGCTGCCTCAGGATGCTGCAGGATGCCTCGCAGTGCGGGTGCCTATGGAGTGTATGCGTTTGCCTTTTGGATGTGCACAGATTTGCACGCACTCGGGGGAGCAATTGGCACTAACGCTTGTGCGCAGGGTGGAGGCGGATTTATGTCTGTGCGCACCCCAAATGTGGGCGTAAAGTACAGAGAAGGATGTAAATAGTCACGGGTGTGTGTGTGGATGAGGTACAAACACTGTTGTGCGGGTGTGCGTAGCGGTCTTAATATCTGCACGCACACGAAACACACGTTTTTGTGACGTGCATGTCCGTGCATTCATACAGGTAGAAACACGCACGAATATTCACATACCTCTGTATTTCTGCACTCGTGTGGGTTCCACGTGCAGCCTGTATATCTAAAATTTGCGCAAACACTTGAGCAAGGCGTCATGTGTTTTTGTAGACTGCACATGTGTTCATGCTCATCTGTGCACACACACCTATATGCACTTGTATCTATCCATCGGCCCGTGCGTGCCGGCGTGCAGAGCACTTGGATATCCCCGTGCGGGGTATATTTTCCTGCTCAAAAGCAGCGCAGAGAAAGCGTTGCGAAGTGCACTGTAGTCCTCTGGCTACTGGGGAGCTCCCTCCTCGCCCCATCCTGTGGTGTTTTTGTTCCCCCCCCCCCCCCCAGGCTAACAGTGGGGACTTCTCCTTCCCGACCCCATTTGCCATCCTCGCTGCTGCTTTTTGCCCAGGCCTGCCTCTCGAGCAGCCCCGAGTGTCTGCAGGGCTGGGAGCAGCCTAGAGGGGGAATGGTGCTGGGGAGAGCTCAGCCTGGAGGCAGCAGGGAAACATCGGGGCTGTGCCCGCAGCCCCTCGGCTGGAGCAGGGTTGGGGGCCCTACCTGGGAATACTTACCCAGTGTCCAGATCCTGCAGTAACTTCTCGCTCTTCCTTAGGTGATGTTCTTTCTTTTTTCTCTCACCCTATTTCTCCTCCTCCTCTTCCTCCTCCTCCTCTCTCTTTCTGTTGGAGGAAACAACGTTTTAGCATCTTTGGCTAAATCTCTGCCGTGAGTGCATCGCAAAATCCCTACAGGTTAACGGAACGGAGCAGTGGGAGAGCGGAAAGCCGGCGGAAGCCGGAGGCTCCTCTGCAGCCACTGGCTGCACTTGGAGGCATTTGGGGGTTTGGGGCTTTTTTTTTTTTTTTTTTTTTTTTTTTTGTTCTTTCTTTTTTTGCACAAAATCCCCCTGTTT